>JAQZBX010022924.1:0-22638 GCA_029593785.1 Cabassous unicinctus | reverse complement strand
GGCAACCAAAACTTGCAGGATGAAGTCCAGAGATGGAGGAACTGTTGAAAGGTGAGTCAGCATTCTGCAGTCACATTTTCTCTCACTGCCCAAGGCTTTAAGTTGAGGTAAATGTTACAGGCAAAGGGCCTCTGCTGGGAGGCAGAGAAAAGAGAAAAGCTTTTGGCCATCTCTCAGAACTGGACAGGCAAAAAACGGAGATTTGAAGATCCAATATCCTGGCAAGAAGAGAGGAGTACAGAACAAATCTTGCTTGACACATGGCTGACATTATCCTCTCAAGACATACACCAAACTTTGAAACTGTGTGGGGCTAGAGTTAAGAAATTGAGAAAATTCGGAAAAGCAGTGCTAATCATCCTTAAAGTATTAAAGAGACAAGAATTAAAGTTCAAACTTGTACATACCTTAGGCTGCCTGGACTCAGCTTAGTTTCTGATTGGACTAAAATAATCTGTCCCTCTGTGTTTGCCTAGCAGAGGAAAGTGTTAACCCATTCAGAATGCGGATAGCATCATCTGGAGCATTTACAACTGTTCACAATGCCTAGCATGCAATAAAATATTATGCCAAAAAATAGGATCAAATGACAAAAAACAAAGAGAAAAAAATAGACAGTAAAAACAAACCCAAAAGTGATATGGATATTGGAGTTAACAGACAAAGGCTTAAAAAAAAACACAAAAAACTGCAATTGCTATGTTGAACAAAATAATGGAAAAATGGAAAAAATAAAAGGAGAGTATCACTAGAGAATTTGAATCTATTGAAAAGAATCAAATAGAAATTCAATAACATAAAATATAAATATTGAAATTAACTTGATAAGATGATTTTAATAGAAGGTTAGAACATCAGCAGAAAGGGGAAATGAATTGAAAGACATGTCAATAGAAAATACCTAGTCTCCAGTGCAGAAAAATATGAAAGGATAGAAAATACAGAAGAAATGTCAAAACAAAGAGAAAAGGACTGACATGCATGTAATTGGAATCCAACAAGGAAAAACATTAGAAAATAAAACAGAAGTAATATTGAAGAGATAATGGCAAACAATTTTTCACAACTGTTAAAAGACATTAAGTAAAAGTTATAATACTATAATGTGGGGTTTATAACATGTAAATAAGATACATATGACAATACTAGCACAAATGACGGAGGCTAAATAAAATTAAGCGTTGCAAGTTTCCTCTATTTTATTTGAAGTAGTATAATATATTAAATCTAAGCAATATATTAAAGATACACAATGAATTCCTAGAGCAGCCACTCAAAAAGAGGAATTTAAATGGAACACTAAAAATTTTGATTAACATGTAAGAAATCAGGTTAAGAAAAGGACAGAAACACTATTACAAGGTATTAATAACAGGGTGGTATATTGGAAAAAATATACCTAATGCAAACTATGGACTATAACAGTAATATTTTGATATTCTTTGTAACAAATTGTAAAAAAGATAGCAAACCAATGCTAAGTGTCAATAATAGGGGAATGGGTTTTTTTTTAGGATCAATGAAAATGTTCTAAAATTGAATGTGGTGATGAATACACAACTTTCTGATTATACTGAGAGCCACAGATTATTTACTTTGGATAGATTATTTGGTATGTGTGAGGCAGGTTATTATAAGGTAAAGAGGGAAGACTAAATCACAAGCGACAGACCCGGCAGAGAACATGGCCGTGAAACCCTGCCCAGAAACCCTAAGAGAAGTTGCTACTAAGAACAAAACCTGAAAGACCCCGCCGAGAACCTGGCCATGAGGTCCCAAGTGGAACTCTTTCTAAGGTCAAGGGGAAGCCCTGGAAAACTCCAAACAGGCCTCCCCATTGGTCCTGGATAACTCCAAACAAAAGGCCTCATTATTGGGCCCTAAGAGCTAACAGGTAGGGCAACCAATCAGAACAGTAAACAGCTGGGGCCCTTCCCCAACATTAGGAAAGGGGAGGAGGAAAGGCTTTAAGAAGCCTAACCTGGGGGCCCATGTACGCTTCTCACCCTGGAGCTTGCCCACAACCATGTCTAGGGTTGTATACTGTTTTCCTTTTCTTGTTTCTTAATAAACTCTTTACTCCCTGCCTACCTTATGGCATGTCCTTAATTCTTTTATGCGACATAGCCAAGAACCTAGAAGCCCAGAATCCAGAGCATTCTCCCAACAGAAGGGTTCCTTCCCCCTGGGTTGTATAAATACCGCTCCCCTCGGGCAGCACAGATTTATTTCTCCTCTCAGATGCAATGTGGGGTGTGTGGAGCTGCCATCCACCGACCCTGACCTGCTTGCTTCCTAGATGCCTGAGCCTGTGTTGCCACGATGCGCCATACAGCAATTGTTCCACAAACACCAACAGGACAACTAAAAAACAAATAGCAGGGGAGTGGATATAGCTCAAGTGGCTGAGCGCCTGCTTCCCATTTACGAGGTCCCAGGCTTGATCTCAGGCATCTCCTAAAAACAAAACAAAAAAAGAAACAAACGAAAAAACCAACTTGGGGGAGCCAGTGTATCTCAGTGGTTGAGTGCCGGCTTCCCACATATGAGGACCCGGGTTCAATCCCTGACCTCGGTGCCCCAAAACAACAACAAAAATAAATAGCAAATAGAAAAATGGTACACATAAATCTAATCATATCAATTCTTTCTCTAAATGTAAATAGACTAACCTCTGATTAAAAGGCAAAGATGGTCATACTGGATTAAAAAGCAAGACTCAGCTAAATGCTGTCTACAAGAGACATATTTTAAATACAAAGCACAGATATATGTAAAGTAAAATAATTGGAAAAGATATACTGTGCAAGCAATCAGAAGAAATCTGGAGTGGCTATAATAACTTCAGACAAAACAAATAAACTTAAAGACAAGGAGTGTTGCCAGACACTTATAAGTAAAGGGTCAATTCATCAGAAAGACATAATGAATATGTGCTTCAGTCAAATATCCAATCATATTTGGAGTCTGTAATACCACTCTCTCAGTAATTAATAGAATAACAATGAACAATACCACAAACCACTTGGACTTCATTGATATTTATGGAAAATTAAACTCAACAACTGCAGAATATACATTATTTTGAAGTGCACATGGACCATTTATCAAGACTGACTATTATGCTGGGACATAAATCAAGTCTCAAAAAATTCCAAAAAACTGAAATCATACAGAATATGCTCTCCTACAGAAATGGAATTAAATAAAAAATGACCAAAAATATGATATTCAAAAAAATCCCCAAACATATGTGAATTAAACAATGTATTTCTAAATAATCCATGGAAAAAAATAAATTATAAGAGAAATTAGAAAATATTTTGAATAATAATATTAAACATGTAAGAAATTTTGGTATGCGACTATATCATAGCTTAGTAGGAAATTTATAATTTTAAATGCTCATATTAGAAAGGAAGAAAGATTTCTAATTATAATCTAAATTTTATATTAATAAGATAGAAAAAGAAGAGCAAATTAAAGACAGATGAAGTAGAAACAAGAAAGTAATAAATAAAAGTATATACATCAATAAAATAGGAAAATGAAAAAGCCAAATATTGGTTTTCAAGATTGATTTATAAAAAGAGGGAGAAAAAATTAAACATAAATACCAATAATAGTAATGAAAAATGGCAAGCACTACAGATCCTTCAGGCATTAAAGAATAATAAGGGAATATTATGAAAAAATATGCTGATAAATTTGACAATAAAGACAAATTTTTGGAAAACAAAATTTATTAAAAGAGACACAGAGTGACACAGAAAATCCAAATAGCTCTATATCTACCAAATAAGTCAGATTCTTAGTTAAAAACCTTCTGATCAAAAACAAAACGAAACAAAAAAAAAAACTGCTGAGGTTCTATTAGACACTTAAAGAAGAAAATAACACCAACCTTGTACAAACTTCTAGAAAATTGAACAGGAAGGAAGATTTCCAAGCATATTTTATATGACTAGCTTAACAGTGATATCAATACCTAGTAGAGAAATTACAATGTAAGAAGATTGTAGGACAATATTCTTAATAAGCATAAACACAAAAAAGTCCCTGGCAAACTATTAGCAAATTGAATGCATCAAAATATGGAAAATATATACATCAAGAACAGGGCAGTTAATCCAAGGAATGCAAGGTTGGTTTAACATTCAAAACTAATTATATCATTTAACCATATTAACAGAATTAAGAAGGATACATACATAATCATCCCAATAGGTGCAGAAAAAGTACTTGGCAAAATTTATCACCTATTCATGATATTTTTTTTTAATTAAGCAATCTAGAAAGAGAAGGGAGCTTCTTCAATCTGATAAAGGAAGCCCTTTAAAAACTCACAGTTAACATCACTTTTAATGCTATCTAAGATCAAGAACAAAGCAAGAATATCTACTGTCACTATGTCTAGTACACATTCTACTGGAACTCCTAGCCAGGGAAGTAAGGCAAGAAAAATAAATAAAATATACAAAATTTAGGAAGGAATAATTAAAACTGTCTCTATTTGCACATGACATGATTGTTTCCATAGAAAACCACAAGGAATCTGAAAAAACACTAGAAGTAACAAAGGAGTTCATGAAGATGACACTACAAGGTCAATATACAAAAATTAACTGCATTACTATATACTAATAACAATTTGAAAATGAAATTTTAAAAATTTCATTCACATTAGTGTCAACATTTATCAAATAACTAGAAATAAATCTATGAAAGAAAAGCCTCTGTGCTGAAACACATAAAACTTTGTTTTGAGAAATTAAGCTCTAAATGGTGTAGAATAGAAAAATAATTCCTTCACTGGATTTCTACACAGCCATGAATATTAATAAACTTCAGCTATATGGAATAACATGAACACATTTTTCAAACTTCTTTGGAAAGAAAGAAACTAGCATATCTCTACTTGTCCTCTTGCATTTCTACATGCCCAGAGTAGCCCATTAGTCTGAGAATGAGGAAAAGAGTTACCTGGAACAGACTTACCCCACAAGGCCCAGCCTAGATCAGCTGATCCCCAGGTGACCCACAGATAGGTGAACTAAGTAACTTCTTAGGGTTCTATGCAATTGAGATTTTGTGGTTGGTTGGTGCACACCAATAGCAAACCAATAGGGTAATTACAATACAGTTATCTTTTTATCCCCATTTGTCCACACAACTCCCCTACTTTTAAAAAAGAATAAAAATTCCTGAGTAGCTTTTTCCCGATGAGACATTGTTTAGAGAGATTTTCGACAAAACTCCCGAAGTCCTGGATATGGTAAAGTGGTAACAATTTTGTTGCCCCCTTGATCCATCTTTGATCATATGAATGATGCTTGGAAAGTAAATCAGGCAAAAGCTTTAAATCCAAAGCTTCTGTAACTAAGGAGGCTTCTAGAAGAAAAAAACAGCTTCTATGTTGCATTCAAATTCTCATTTGGCTTATAAAATTTGATTGAGAATTATAAATATCGAACTTGTATGAAAATGTTCTATGTATGTAAACATTTATAGAAATACAATTGAATTATAAAGTTAACTGTTCAAACAAATCATTTTTTTGTTATCCTTTCTCTCCTATAAAGCCCTTTAAAAAGAAAAGTGGGGGTGGGGTAGGAGGAATCACCCATATTTCATTGATTCTAATATGCTGTGGTCTTCCAGGACCCCTCCTATCTTACAATAAACTAAGAAACAAACAATGCTTCCAATTAACTATCACCACAAAAAAGATGCATATCAATTTTAAAGATGTTAGAATAGGGGAAAATTACATCTTAAAATAGATGACAGGGGAGTGGATGTGGCTTACGCTGTTGAGTGCCTGCTTCCCACATGGTAGGTCCCAGGTTTGGTTCCCGGTGCCTCCTAAAAACAAACAAACAAACAAACAAAAAACAAACAACAAGAAAACAAACGAAGAAACCAACTCAGGGGAGCTGATGTGGCTCAGTGGTTGAGCATCAGCTTCCCACATATGAAGTCCTGGGTTCAATGTTTGGCCCCAGTATCTAAAAAAAAAAAAAAATGATGAAAATTGTAAGTGGCTTTAGGGTCTCTGAGTCAAAATTTACTAAAGAGCAAAATCATGATAATTGATAACAAGCCATTAGTAGTCCTTAAAAGGATAAGAGAAAAAAAAGACAAAAGGCTGGAATGGCCCTAAACTCCTTTTCTTAGCTAAATTATTATTTTCAGAGTTGTTAGAAATGAATAGATTTTCATTTAACAGCCAAAAACTGAAGAGAATTAAAATAGGAAGGCAAAGTAAAAACAGCAGAATTTCTGATTTTGGTTTATAGAGGTCTTTTATCCTTGTGAGGAATGTGTGTGTGTGTGTGTGTGTGTGTGTGTGTGTGTGACATTACAAAAGTAAATTGCAAGCAGCATGCCATTCATTCAAGTAAGGTTTGTTGAATAAAGATAAAATTCCTTATTTTTGCCTTATAATAAGTTATCTCTTAAACGAGAGTATGTAAATTTTAAATTGAATGTACAAGTGAATTGAGTTCAATTTAAAGTATACTTTTATAAAGCAGTTTTAAAAAAATACCTACATTATTGAGGCCACTTTAAGATGTGATCTTTCTAATTTACTATTACATTAATTTTATTGTATTGTAATATGTGTGTGTTTGCATTCAAAATTAAATAACTCTTTGTTCATACTAAACTGAATTAATAAATAATCTGTGTTTTTCTAAAACACATCTTAGATATCGTTTGGGGTGAGAACTGCTGTAAATACAGTGAGACCCATCTCACTCCATCAGAAAGGTCACTTGCTTTATGATGAAGCTGTATAGCCAGAAAAAATAGCTTATTCCTGAAATGATACATATATTAGAAAGATTCCTGATAAGTGCCTTAAGGCACTCTGAAAAGTGAGTTGTTTAGGCCAAAGTTTTTAGCATTTCCCCAATTCGGTGGGTTTCATATTTTGATTGATAAGGGGAAGCAACAAAGCAATTATATAGAGTTCAGGTTAAGGGTTTTAAAACTCCAGGAATTTTTTTTCTTTTAATGTATAAACTCAAAGAAAAATATGAACATTTCCAAATCTCTATGCAGTTGCCTTCAGATCAAATGAGGTGACATTTGGAGTGACTATCTACCCACTTCTGCACAAGCCTCTGCCAGTGGTTCCAGGTGGCTTATGCACTCATGCCCAAGCTCCCTGCCATTGTGCTTTTTAAACTTAGAGGTCACCTGCAGTGAAGGCCAAACCCAGCAACCAGGACCACTAATGCTGTCAATGTGTGGACATCTTTGAGAAAATTATGTGACCTGAGAAATGAAATGGCACCATTATTGTTACAGCCCTAGTCACAGGGAGGTTATAGGGATCTTGTGAAGCAATTCCCTATTACTCAAAAAACCAAAAGAGCAGGTATAACCAATTTACACATTCACTACTGCCCCATAAAATTAGAAACCTTATTGCTAAGGAACTTAAATGGCTCACCAAGGACTCTAATACAGGAATCATCTCGATGAAATTA
The DNA here is from genome assembly GCA_029593785.1 of Cabassous unicinctus. NCBI lineage: Eukaryota > Metazoa > Chordata > Mammalia > Cingulata > Chlamyphoridae > Cabassous > Cabassous unicinctus. Next base: position 15,139 of record JAQZBX010022924.1, on the reverse strand, counting down.
GAAATATTTAAGAGAATAAAAGCAGTGCTGAATGTTCAAGAAAGGCACACAGGACAAAAATTAAAAATTGCAAACAAAGGAGAAAAAGCACCTGACTATATGTTAAGACTGAAGCATTTAATGGCACCTTCAAAACAGTGTTTCATGTTCTCTCTTATGGAATGTTGGATCAGTCTTCAAGTCTTGTAAAACTGTGGTCAATGGTAAACAATAAAGTTTTAAAATTTCTTTGCCAAAAGGGTTTCAGAACCATTCTGTCTGCTAATACTACTTTTAGCCAAAAGATTTTAAATATAATCAATGATTCTTATAATTAGGCATTGGAAGATGGTTTCCACAATTTAATAGACTGAAAATTGAACATCACTGCTAATTTCAACATTTCTGCAACTTTTTATACTTATGACTTTTCCCCCTTGAACTTTTTAACACAACTTGACCACCTCCTGTTTTTTCCTCCTGTGTTCCTGTTTACGACTTGGCTTTCAAGGTTCCTCTTCTGCCAGTCCTTAGCATCTATTGGTACTCTTCAGGATACATCTATTTCAATTTTCTTCACCTAAAAGACTTCAAATTCCCTACTTCCAGTCCTAAGCTATGAAACATTTCTGCCTGTGTACCTACTAGACATCTCCTCCTGAAATGCTACAAAAAGTATTTTAGATAGATTGCGAGACGAAAATTATATTCATCTTCCCCTCCAAACCTGCTGTTTCTTCTAGGAACCAATATTTCTCCACCCAATTGTAAGAGTGAGAAATTTGTGAGTCATTGGGGGACTCCTCTCTCTACTATTCTGTCCCCAGTAACTAAGGATGAAGTATCATCTCTTTCACATGACAACAGGCACTTCATATTATGGTTTCTATTTGCTCTTCTGACTTCATCTCTTCCCTCACCTAAGAAGTCTCTTATACTTAACTCTCAGTCGTTCTATGAACACATTATGGCTCTCTTTCTTACCTTGCTTAACTGCAAATTCCTACTTAATGCTCAGACTCATCTCAAGTATCAGTTTTGCTTTGACTGAGCTTGTAAGATAAGCAGGATTTTTTCAGATGGACAGTTAGGTCAGAAGAAATGAGATATCAAAGTATATTCTGGTAACTGTTAGCATGGTGCAGCACACAGGGGAAATGGGCAGGAGTCACATCATGAAGGACCTTGTATACCACATGAAGATAACTAGCAGATTCTTTCTATAGAGAAGCATAGCAAGTGTAGATGAAGGAGAAAAACTCTAGTGGTTTTAAGCAGTTGAGTAAAATAAAATGGCCACCTGCTTTGAGCATTGCCAGGAGGAATCCCTTACTGAGAAAGGATTTTCCAGAAGAAAACAATTGACCCATACGGGCTCTCAGAGAAAACAGAACAATGAAATGTACCCTACAGAACTGCAGATAAGCAACATCTGGTGATAAATCAGTTTTGGTCCAGTAGAGATAGCTTACCAGAATGGACCTATCATACTAATCAATGTATATCTCCTCCCCACTTTGTAAGACCCTCCCTATGTAAAATGGAAACTTAATGCCAGCCAATCAGATCATTTCCTTGCTTGCTTCCACGTCTGCCCTATATAAGCTTACCCTTTCCACTCCCTCAGTGGAGCTCCTTACCACTTTCACTTTGAAGCTGCCTGATTCACAAATTATTTGTTGCCCAAAAAACTGCCTCAATTTATCTTTGACAAGTTACATATCATAAGATTTTAATACTGTCCCTGTGTGCAATTCCAGTAACATATCCAAATTCTAAGGTTATATTATGGGTAAAATGTAGTTCTTCATTATCCAATTAATACTTTTACATGGGCCATGAAGTTTAAAAGTGATCTTCTTAGATTATAAAATCTCCATTCTGTCCACTTACTCCTACAGTGCTAGGCATATTAAAACAAACAAACAAACAAACAAACAAACCAAAAAACAACTATTCATCTAAATGTAAAATAACTTGAATTAAAAATGTGATTAAAATGACACCGAAATTCTTCCTTAAACATTATCAATTAATGATAAGGCTTAATTGGGAAATATTCAAATTTTTAAGTTTCATTTATCTAGCAAACATACATGTAAATTATAAAGCACACATAATATGTGTCTTTGGAAAACTATAAAATGCATAATGGCACTTCTAATAATGAGGTGTTAGTGTTAAATGAACACTGAATTCCTCCAAAGTTTTCCTTTAGTAGTTCAGTAAATGGGTTTCTTATTCTAGGTTACTTATCTGAAAAGAAAAACTAGATGAAAAATTACCAATTCTGGAAGAGAAATAAATTTACACAAAAATTAGCATACCCAACAGAACTATATAAATATCAATACAGGCAACATGTAAATTTCTTTCATTCTTAAACACTTAGAAAAAGAGAGGATTTAAAATAATTTACTTGACTCCAATGCTTTATACTTATTACAGTATTAAAAGATTTATTTTAGATATTAAAAACATGGAAAGATGTTAAGTGTTTTAGGTTAAAGAAATAAGGAACACCCCACCCCCCATATCAAGTGTATACATGGCAGCCATAAATAAAATGCTGACCCCCTCTCAATCAGAAACAGTAGGCATTAGCATCCTAAAATCCTCAAGATTATGGAGTGAACAAACATAAGGGGGGACTGCAACTATGGACTAAAGTAGACTTATTATTATTCTAGCAATGGAAGGCAGTGGTTACCAGAGGTTCTGAGGAGGAGAGGGAAGAATAGGTGTTAACATGGGGCATTTTTTTGCAACAATGAAATTGTTCTGAATGACATTGCAGTGACGGATACAGGCCATTATACATTTTGTCAAAACCTATAAAAATGTGCAGTGCAAAGTCTAAACTATAATGTAAACTATTTAGACCATGGTTAGTAGCAATGCTTCAGTATGAGTTCATCAATTGCAACAAATGTACCACACTAATGAAAGATGTTGTTAATGGGAAAACATGTAGGAAAGGGAGGGGGTGTGGCAAACGGGAATCCCCCTATATTTTCGATGCATCATTTATGTAAGTTAAAGCCTCTTTAAAAAGAAAATAAAAAATAAGGGAAATGGATGTGGCTCAAGCAGTTGGGCACCCGCCTACCAACCGGGAGGTCTTGGGTTCGGTTCCTGGTGCGTCCTAGAGAAGACGAGCAAGTCAGCTAGCTGACATGAGAGGCTGGTGCGGTGAGCTGATGCAACAAGATGACACGAGATGATGCAACGAGGAAACAATGAGACACAACAAGCAGGCAGAAGAGGTGGCTCAAGCGATTGGATGCCTCCCTCCCACATGGAAGGTCCTGGGTTCGGTTCCCAGTGCTTCCTAAAAGATGAGCAGACACAGAGTGCATACAATGAGCAGACACAGAGAGCAGACTGAGAGTGCAAACAATGGGGGTTGGGATAAATAAATCTTAAAAAAAAAAATGCTAAGATCAAATAAACATTAACAGCCTACCTGTAAATGTTGAAAAAAAATATAGTATATATCCTCAAACCTTGAGACAAGGATGGCAGATGGGTTTTAACTCACATCAACTCCAGATCATTAAATGACTATTTCCACTTGATGATCTGGAGTTGACATGTGAGTCAAAGATTGTTGAGATTGGAGGGCAATTTGGAACTTGATCGCAAAGATGGCCAAAATGGATAGTAGAGGGCTGCCATGGGCAAGAGTTTTGGAGCCAGAATGTGCTACTCTTGTCCTCAGTCTTATATTGACAAAGAGCTTAGCACCGAAATATTTTTATTATGGACAAGGTATTTCATTGCTGTTTCACATCAGATAGGCACTCTGATGTGAAACACAACAAATAAAATATTCCAATCAAGGGAAAATATGGTATTTCTTTTTGCTGTATCTGACAAAAAAAAAACTATATTTCTAGGTTTCTGAGTACTATCTAATGGATGGCTTTGGTTAAAATAACCAGGATTACATTTTTCAAATGCTCTTATTCATCTAGAAAATTCAGCGTGCTCTATATAAATGTTTTATATATGTGTGTGTATATAAATGTGTGTATATATAATCTTTTGTGAGAAAACTTAAGGATTTCAGCTTGATATTTTAAATAATGTCAATTATGCATGTTTGTCATATTAAAACTTCCCATAAGTGAAACATGTTACCTATAAACATTAATTTTTCACTATTTACAATTATGAATAAATATGGAATACTTGAATATGGCAACCAATTGAGTTACAGAAACAACAATATAAATCTGATGCCCAATCTTTTATCAGTATGAAACTACTCTCACTGGGTTTTCAAATTGTCAAGTATAAATAGGATGAGGTCAGCAATACTTAAGATGAGGCACTTTAACAATCGCTCAAAGAGGTTAAGTGTACGAAAGTGTAAAACAAAACTCTTAGTATTAATCTTATCTTTGATTTCAGATATGATTAATCTGAGATGGTATTGTTTGCCCTCCTGCTTCCACTTGAACCATGGCAACACAACTAGGAAATAGATAAGGTACAGCATCACTATAAACCCGTTAATGTGCTAACACACATATATATGAACTAAACATTACCTAATGACACGTGTTTCAGAAAGTGACTATTTCAACACTAAAACATCTGAATAATTTTCTCATAAAACATGTAAAAATACATTTGGTCTCCCAAAGGCATCTATATTTCTATCATATTCTTAGACAAAAATGCCCTCAAATGGTGTTATACCATAATTAACTGAATCACAATTTGTATCTTACGAACTCTTTTCAAACACTGAATTTTAAAAGTACTTGGTGGAATTTAAAAATTAAATTACCAATACTTCTAGTATACAGCTTAAGATAAAAATAGTAATTAAGACCAGATGTTTTGTTTTGCCAGTCTTTTATGAAAGATCTTGTAAACATATACACTTGGCCAACTCAATTTCAACTTTAAATTATGTTTTCTATATAGTGACACTGCATATTTTGGTGGTTAAGAGAATACATACTTGATTAAAGATAATAATTCCTATAATTTCTTGAATTCATAGTACTGTATTTTTCCCAATTGTCTGATTCCAACATATAGGAAACGGCTGACTGAAATTTTTAAAGCTTATCCAGAAATTAAAGTCTTGCTATGAAAATTTTTATCCCATTAACAAACAGTTTTAGGTGAGAGTTCTTGAATCTCATTAAACTTGTTTAGTTCTGGTAGTAAACCGAGTAGTTTTAATACCCCAGATTCCCAAATGTCCTTTAATAAAAATGAGTAAGTACTTATTAGAACATGGTTAGCTGTTCTAAGTCCACTTATGTCAATCACTTGCATTTTAAATAAAGTCTAAACTTAAGCTTTTACAATATTACATTTTTTAAAAAATTACATTTTTTGAGAACTGACAACTCTGTGTGTGTTTGCACATGTGCACACATGCCACCTTAATTCCCTAAGACAATTCTGTACTTCTCAAGAGAGAAACTGGCTTTCAATCAAGATGATATCAATCTTAAGTCTCATGTAAAATCAGAAGTTGGGCAATTTTCAAATAAATGAAAAGTGAATATACTTATTTGAAACGACAAAAAATAAGCTTGGCAAAAGTAGTGACTTTTATTTACAATTGTATGGATCAAGATTACAATAGAAACACTAGTGAAGCCATCTGAACAAAAGCAATGATTTATTGGTAATGGCAATAAATGAAACATTGACAGTCTCTGGCGAGAATCAAGCAATTTATCCAGGAGCTGTAGATCTGATTGCAATATGGCCTTCCAGTGTCTTTTGTACCTTAGTGACTTTCTCCTTTTTTGCCAACTACCTAGAAAAACAAAAATAACTTTATATGTACGACTTATTGATTCAGAAACACGGGTTAATTAAAAAAATACTAATATGGTAATCATTTTTTAAACCTGGTATTAATTTTTATTCCTCTTTTTTGGCATGCAGTATATTTTCATTGTTGAAGCAAACTGTGATCCTCCCTCCCCCATTCCTTTCCTCAAGGAATTAAAAATAAAACACATGCAAGCTATTTTTGGTTTCCCACACTGTTTTAGGAAAAAGTAAGCAATTTTTCAAAACAAGGTTGACAGTTTAGAAAAGTTAATTTTAAAAATGCTGCTATATGAGTGAAACATATTTGACAAATTATTTTTAGGCAATTAGAAATCAAATGTCTATCACAAAATAATCTGGAATTAAGAGAGTATGCTAAATTCATGTCTTCATGTCCAACATGACAGGTTTCTAGACTTTCTCCTCAATATGTAGACATGCAATAAAACAGATTAAACATGAGTAATTTTGCCATGTTTCTTAAAAAAAAAAAAAATCCTAATTGCTACAAATGTAGTATTATAAAAACGTAAAGAATAAACCTTGTTTCTGTCAATAATTCTAGAAAACTTCTCTATTGTACGGTTCTGAAAAGTTTCCTGTTTGCTAAAAACATGGCAGTATAAAACTTTGAAAAATAAGCCTGGCTTCTACCAACAATTCTAGGAAACAGATTCGTTGTGGGAGGGTTCTAAACCTATGTTCTAATCGAGTAATTTACTTTAAATCATTTATCAGGAAATATATTCTCATTATGGAAATGTGTCTAAAGAAAACTACTTACAAGATACTACTGAATGCATATGCGTACACAAAAAGATTCTAGGTACATTTGTAAACAGAATTTTCATATTTTAAATTGATGTTATTCCAAGTGGCAGTGTAGGTACCAAGCAAAATTTATAAAGGTCTTTAGTACATGTCCGGTCTAAAGGAGAATATAGCTGGGTCAATGTCATACAATAAGAGAATTCCTTTTCCAATGAACTTCCAAGCACACAATGCTAGCATGCCTTTTTCTCCACTTCAAGGAAAACCACTTTTGTTACTTTTAAACAACTCCTCTCTGGTTCAAGAAACCATGTGAGAAAGCCTGATGAGCCAGAAGGACGCTAAAGAGAATCTCATAAAAGGGGAATGTGGCTAAAACTTCAAAATTAATTCAGGTTTTAGGAGACACTAGAAAAAAAGAGGAGGTAGCACTTTTTGAATCAGAAGTGATTTTAAGCAAATAAACACTGAAAGCATTACTGATCATTTATATTATTTGGGAACACAGAAAACATGGAAATATTAGATTAAGCAAAAGAAAACAAAAACTAATATTAAAAATTAAAATTTTAGCAGATCTGATACACAAGATACAAATCTGCATACTGTTTCACAGGTTGATAACTCTCAACTTGCCAACGTGTATTCTCTGTAAAAAAAGAAGAAATTCAGCATTCCAATATGGATTTTCTGACCCCAGATGCAAATCTCCTTGATTCATTAGGTCTTTATATTACACCTCAGACAAACAAAAATCTAGGTACATCAAAATTAGGTCTCACAGATATTTATTCAGTAAAGAGTTCATTTTTCTTTAATGGCAATATTTTAATTCAGCCTATTATTCAGTCCATAACTCCTTCAACTGGCCTTGAGGCAAAAGCAGATGATATACCCACACCATTTATCAAAAAGACTTTTGGGCTAAACTTCCAATGAGAAAAAAAAAAATTCGAATCCCAAAGCTACAGCCAAATCAATATATTATACTAGTACTGGTAAAAAAGAACTTGAAGAAATTGCTCATATTTGATTTTCAAAATGATTCTATAGATCCTGAAAAATAAAATTTAAACTTCAGAACTGACTAAAACATTATCCAATAACTTATTAAATCTGAAAAATATTTAAAACAATGTAAGTTTTATTGCAATATTACTTCTCAAAGGGTAGTACAATATTAAATGAGACAGTAGCAAGTAAAAAAAAATAGAAGCCAGGTGAGCAACATGGTATGGTAATGAAATTAAAGCATAGCTGCAAGCCCACAACAAAAAGGAAAATACAGCATTGAGAACATGACTAGGATGAGATTTGAAGAAAGAAATGGTTGAGGAAATATAGGTAAAAGGAAGGCTGATCCAGATGATAGAAGCTGAAGAAATCTCACACAAACAATGTTGAGAATATGGGAAGGGTGAGAGCTGACAGGTACTAGATGGGAAGAGAAGCAAGGACGGGAGTAGAGTGAGATAAGGTCAGTCTTTTCATTATTTCATTTTTAAAAATCTTCTGTTTTTTAGTTCATTTGAGTTGGATTAAAAAAGCTGAAAAATAAATAGACAGAAACGTTACAAAAATAGCTGATATGGTGAATGGCCAGTTTAGAAAAGTCTGTTTTTATTACAGTGATAAAAATCTGCTCTGTTTTTCACATGCACCTCATTCCCTATGAAGCAGAAGACCCTATATTTTGCTCACCTTTATTTACTTATATTAATACTTTCTTATCAAAATAAAGCAATCATGTAAACAGCATGTTTAGCAAAGAAAACATCTACTTTCAATTAAGATGGCAAGCTTTTCATGCTGCAACCCCAAGCATCCACACACAATAAATAACCTAAGTGTAAATTATCATCTGTACACAATGCCTATAAAAGGAGAAGCAAAAAGAGACAAGTGAAAGGATATTCTAGTCTATCAAATCATAAAAGTACAACCATATCTAGCATGCAAGGTGGTCTAAGATTTCTATCCACATTCAAGAGTCATCAGCATTACCTTAGCTTCTTCATCTTAAGTGACATAAGAAGACTAATGACATTCTGACAGCTAGAATTATCTAGAAACAACTCATACAACACAAAAATGTAAAATGAAAATCCTAAACATTTAATCTATTTTACTTATTAAATCCTTTTATATAGCTCTCTTCACAATATAAAGAGGTATCAAAACTTTCCTCCCTGTGCTGATAAAATACATGCCTAAGCAGTTGTGAAATTTTAAATTCTAATTAATGTATATAATTCCCTTTTAAATTCAGAATGACTGAACAAGTACAGGAAAAGGCATGCTATACTCAACTTGTCCTTTAATGAGTCCTACACCTTCCCATTTTCATGCTCAAGTTCCTATTTTTCCATTCTACCTAGAGTACCCATCAGTATCTTTCTTCTATTCAAATTCTATTTTCAAACTTAATTCAAGGCCTTCTTCTTCCACAAAGTATTCTTATAATTTCCCAACCATTATTGGAAAGAAGGAAAGATCACCGGGCTGGGAAATTATGAGAAATACTTTATAGGGGAAGAACACCTTGAACTAAGCTTTGATTAATTTTGATTAGCTTTCTCTATGCTTGTGCATTATCCTTCAAGAATGTAAACTCACTCTAGACTGAGAGCATGATTAATAGACCGTCTATCTAGTATAGTACTACAGGGGTAAGTACAGTACAACATATCTGCCATTTCCTTCACTAGAAACCAAATTCATTTATAATTCTAATAGGTAACTATCTATTCAAGGACAAACAGGCCAATTTCACTTAAGCTCTATTTTACTGCATTTTTCCTATATTAAAGTTGTTGATTGAGCATAATATGAAAATGAAATCTCAGCTTACTTTTGAAGAATAAACCTACAAGACAAGGAATGACTATGAGCAGAACAAATCTCTTTCAAAAACTCCAAAAAAGAAATGTAATGTAATATTAATATACATAAGAAAATTATTCAAGCAATTAAAATTTATCAAACATTAAAAGCAAGGGAATGCCCAGAATACTGAGAAGGTGGTTTGTTTATCTGAGTAATAATTAGGTAATCTAAGCACCTTTAAAAAATATATATATATAAAATAACATTTATGTAAGAAAATACACATATATGCATATATATTTGTATATCATTTTACAAATATTGGTATGTACTGTGAAAAATCTTGATTTTTATGAACAATAAAAAAAATTTAAAAAAAATTAGTCTTCCAATGGCTCTCCAAGTATGGTTCAGGAACTTCTGTGGGGTTCCTTAAAGCTTTGCAGGGGAGTCTACAGGTCAAAATAATTTTCTTAATAATGTTAAATCGTTATTTGCCTCTTAAACTTTCATTCTCTAATAACTATACAGTAGAACTTTCCAGAGGCTACATGAGGTGTGATATCATAACTGAATACAGAAGCAGATCTAATGAGAGAATTCTATTAGGCTAGACATTAAAGAAATCTCTTCTTACTAAATTGTTTGTTTTGAAAAATATGGTTATTTTAAATAAAAAAAAATTATTTATGTTAACATGCCATAATTTTTATTATAATTTGTAAATAAATATTTTTTAAAATTCTCAGTTTTAATTTCTAATACAGTAATTATTAGATATAGTCCACATAAGCAAAACTTCAATAAAATTTAACAGTGCTAAAATGGTCCTGGGACCAAAGGAATTTGAGAATTGCTGTTCTAGTATTTTAAGTAAGGTAAGAAAAGTACTAGTTACATGAACATATTGCTAACTTACAAAATATATACAATCACTTTCAAGCAAGAAAATAATACCTTTGCTATCCTAAAGACAGCCAAAAAAAGTAGTTTGGCAGTCAGAAAAGAGAAAGACTAGGCAAGAAGATATAGGAGAGGGGCATTAAAAGCAAAGATATTATACCAAATACCACCGATTGTCACTTTGGATGAATTGTATGCTTTATTAATATGTACCAATAAAATTGATTTGTTTTTTAAAAAAACAAAGATAATGAGACAAATTCTTAAATGGGCAACTATTAATACAAATTAGAAGAACTACATCCATATGATAGGCTAATTAGAGAGAGAACAGACAAAAGCTAAAATAGTGCTTACTTACAGAAAAAAAAAAAATCAGCAAAAGCTGGGGTGAAGAGCAGGAAACTACAGCAAAATTAATGTTCTGGGCAAATAATAGAACTTCTAGTCATACAACTGATAAAAGAACTAAGCTAAAAACAAACTGCAAGGCAAAGTTAAAGCCAAATTCAATGACATTGAATGCAAATGAGTGAAGTAACAACACAGGCAGCCAAAAAGTCTTTCTTGTTCACACATTTTCCTAATAGTGCATATTTCATAAAATAAAAATGTAGATGTTTAATTTCTGCTTCTTTTGACCTATCAAAAAACATGTCAAAAATCTAGACATGAGGGAAGCGGGTGTGGCTCAATCGATAGAGCTCCCGTTTACCATATGGGAGGCCCTGGGTTCGCTTCCTGGGGCCTCCTTTTTTTTTTTATTTTTATTTTTATTTTTTTTGCATTTGTTTACATAAATGTTATTTGTTATATATCCTGGGGCCTCCTTGTGAGGGCAGGTCAGCCCGCGCAGCCCGGTGGGCTGATGCAGCAAGACCTCACAACAGGAAGCGGGTGTGGCTCAATCGATAGAGCCCCCGTTTACCATGTGTGAGGCCCCGGGTTCGCTTCCCGGGGCCTCCTTGTGAGGGCACCGCGCGGCACGGTGGGCTGATGCAGCGGGACCTTGCAGCAAGGGGGAGATAAGCGGACGCGGAGAAAACACACAGCGAATGGACACAGCGGGCATGGGCGGCAAGGTGGGGATAAATAAATAAATAAATAAATCTTTAAGGAAAAAAAAAAAAAAAAAATCTAGACATGACAGATTTAAGCACATTATTCCTGCAGCTCCCAAAAGTTAACTATGCTGTGAGACAGGAAGATAATAGTTGACAAATGATCAGTTAAAATATCTAGATATACTTATTTTTTATTTATTTTTTTTACCAGGGATTGAACCCAGGTCCCTCCACATGGGAGACGGATGCCCAACCATTTGAGCCACATCCGCCCCCTCAGTTAAAATATCTATACTCAAGGTTTTCAAGAATGGTAAAAACAGCGTATAATTTTTTAAGAACTTCTATTGTTATGCAATTTTATGAATTTTTCTGTAGTCAAATTAAATCAGATCCATCTATACCGTCAACAAAGAACAGAGCTTTCAAGATTTAGAACTCCAACCCCCAAATAGAGGTCTAAATCATTAAGTTGGGTGTTCTTCCTGCAGGCATTGGCGGCCCTAGGGAAATTCTTCCTCTTTTATAATCATCTCAAGTTCTACATGGCCCGACTAGATCCTCTGTGCTGCCACACCTTTAAACTGTATCTAACAACTAGTGTTCTGTACCGATAAGCTTTCCCTGGCTTCTTTATGATCTGTAGTTGTAGATTTAAGAGTCACCCTAGGGAACCGTTATCAATTAGAAGCACTTCCATGGATGTAAGAAAGAGATCAGTCCTCATTTCTAAAGACCCCATGTATTCTATAAATTCTTTACAAAACCTCAGGATTTTGCCCTTTAAAAAAAAATAATATTTCACACATACACATTTCTGAATACCTGTCTCTTCACTGTAAATGTGTAGATGAAGGAGAAATTTGCTTAAATGTGCTCTTTCAGTATACAAAAATGGTGGTTTCGAAAATCAATATCTCAGTGTTTAGTAAAACTGAGCTCATTATTTAACTTGCTCCTATTTTCCCATTATTCCTCACCACTTTCTACAACCACACTATTATCTCTTCTTATTTAGGTGCCATTCATCAATAGACACAATTATCAGTAAGACATCATTTTTATTAAAGACTTCTACTTTTAGTTGGATATCTAAAACTGTTATAGGAGTAGGAGAATTTGCTGTTCTAGTTTAACCTTATAAAATTTCATGACATGATAAGATTTTGGGTCTTCATGGTTGCTATTTATGCATTTGAAATTAGTCCTTTCAAATTATATTTTTACTTTTCCTAAATATCATTTAAACAAACTTACTCGTTTGAAGTCATTCATGTTTGTTGCCTGAACTGGAGTACCAATAAAAGTAAAATATGAAATTCTTGTTGTTTCTTCTTCACCTTGATTGGACTGAACAAATATCTACCAAAAAAAAAAAAAAAAAGAAAAAGAAAAAAAGACGATTTACATTTACAATCCTTCTTTTTTCACTGAACATGCTTTAAGTGTAATAAAGAGTATTTAATAAAAATACTCTCAGTTCTCTGCAAGGTGTAATCTAATTATCAATAACATTTAGACTAGTACTCCTATAGGACTATTAATTCCACTGTTTAGCCCAGCAATTCTCACCTTCCCCCAGATATACCAGGGCAAGACATTTACATATACAAGTTCATGATAATTCAGTGTGATGGTATGGGGGAGTTGTAATTAAATTCTTTTAAAGAGTATGAGATTCATAATAATCTTGGGACAGAATGCTGTTAAAAATGTTATTATAATTATAGTTTTTCCATTATGGAAAAGCTCTGCAGTTAAATTCTGATATTCATTCAGTCTCCTGGAATATTAAAAGAAAAAAAAGAGTATTGTAAATAGGCACACAACTATATACTGTGCCCTTCCATATAATTTTAGGCTTTACTCTTTACTTTCTATTAAAAACCCCCCTCAGTATGTTAGGAGATGGAAGCTTTACTAATAGATCCTTTTTAGGGGATATTTGGGATTTGTTCCATTTGTAAAAATATAGCACTCCAAATGCTGCCTACTTAAGAATACTGTCTCCCTTGATTTGGAAAGAAATACTTCTTCCATTCTGAGATGGTATTCAAAGGCAGATTTTCATTGTGTTTTTAAGCAACCATAAATTCATCTCAAACTGAGCTTATGATCAATTAAAAATTCCAAATGTAGAATAAGTGGACTTTTAAACCAGGCCTCCCCTTATTTGTATACGTATTTGCTCTTGAACCTAAGCACACTTTATATTTAGTTTTTAAATTTTTTCTACTTTGATTAGGATCTCTGATCAAAACTGTCATTTTGAATCCTACTATTCTCATACCATGACTTCTCATTTTATACCTAAAAAAAAAAATGCGACAGGCATGCTTTCTGTGTCTTGATTCAAGTCACTGGTTAAAATTTTGATTAAGATAAGACATGATATATAAAAACTTGAATCTGTCATGAGATGACTATATTCAGTGATTCTCAATGAGGGAACAGAATATATCATGATCTCTGGGTAAAAAGGCTTTTTAACAATAAACAAATGCCCTTCCCCTCATCACTAAGTAAAACAAAATATATTAACTGGGGATATGTTACAAATACAAAATGAATAAAGCCAGCAAAATATCTGATACCCAGGACTATAATTTAACTAACCATTTCTTCAATTACATTTAGGTAGGACATTTAAAATACTAAAACTCAGTTTGATTATAGTTCTTCATCTTATTATTAAATGTATTCTGTGAAATGCCACTGAAAACCTCCCTGAAAATGAAAACATGCTAAAGCAATCTTCTAACTTTTGAAAATATAATTATTCCATTAAAACAAATCACATTAGTTTGGCATGATCTGTTCTTAGTGATTCTGTGCTGGTTCCTACTTCTTTTTCTAGGTATTCTGATATTCTATTTTAACTCTTCTGTTTCCTCTTCTGAACGACTGGATGGTGGTGGTAGGTTTCCATATTAAATTCTCAAAAGCAATTAATAACTGCTAAGAAGCAGCTGGCTTTTTGGGCTGACATTTCTATAACAACATTAAAATCTATTACATCAAAAGAAAATCATTTCAGCCCTATTCAGTATTATATAAAACGTAAAATTACCATTTAAAAAACTCATTTTTACAGAGCTCAAGACCACTAAACTATGAACAATTCTATATTCTAGAAAAATAAATGAGATTTCACAAATGCATCATCAATCACCAGGTATAAAGGATAAATTACAAATATCTTCAGTTTAAGTATAAATGTTCTACAATAAAATTTTAACTGACAAGTTCACAAATTTTAAAAAATCAACCTGTCCTTCCTCTAAAGGGTACACAGATAAATTGAAGAGAAAAAAATTTAATTAATCCATTATACATATTTACTCATTTTAAACGAGTGCACAAATAACTACTTTAAAGGATCATTTAGAATCATGGAGGATAATAAAAATAGCATTAGTTGTCACCCACAAACCCATTAAATATATCTGAATGAAATATTAGTATTACTTACAGTTACACTGTTAACATTCTGAAACTTAACATAACGAAGCGGAACAATGCCATCTTCTTTAATATCATCCTCTGTTAGTTCCAGAGCTTGAGTTGGTTCACTTCTTTCTGCCTCTTCAAAATCCATAGATCGGGGCAGGTTTATAAAAATTTTTACATATTTAGGACCTTGACCTATAAAATGGTAAATATAAAATGAAATGCTAAAATTCCACAAACATACAATGCTTTCTTCCCTTTTATCATTATGCTCGCACTATACACACACACACACACACACACACAGACACAAACAAAATGTATATACCCATATA
>JAQZBX010022923.1:0-31206 GCA_029593785.1 Cabassous unicinctus | reverse complement strand
GATCAAGGGATGGGGAATGGTCACAGAGGGTAGGAAAAAAAAAAAAAGGTGTGCTGGGGATCCATAAAAATTCTACCCCCAATTTAGTCTTCTATACATTTCCTCTCATTTAAACATTAATAAGATTAGGTAGGGAAGAATTACTCACCCAATGAAAGCCACCATCTGCTCCACTATGTGTTTGCTGAATGTTATTATAACGAAGATTTTCTGTAAAAAAGAAAACCTCCAGTTAAAATAAATATTTACTATAAAAAGATGATATAAACCCACAATTCTGTTAACAGTCCAAAGAAGTAAGGTTCCACCCCCTAAACACAATTTTAAAGATTCTTTTATAATAAAATAAAGAGCATCATTTGAGTCACAAACGTTGTCTACTTTGTATTTTAAAGATGCTTTCCTCAAACACAGTTCTAGTCTTAGGTTATGTATCCTAATACGTAACCATGGAGGGAAAATGTAAGTCATGTAACCCAAAACTGGGTGGGTTAGTGGACATTCCACAAGTTCGATGTATCTTAGAATGGTGTATATAACTAAAGTCCTGGGTCATAGGTTCCCACATAGCTACTATCACTGCTAATAAAGCTGATCATCCTGATAACAGGAGCCTGGGCTAAAGGTAATCCAGAGGACCTTCAAAATCACTGTATGTCTTACATGAAAGGATTTCATAGAAGTTCCTTGAAAGTTTCATTCCCAGAGGCTGAACGAGCCTGGGCTTTTAGAGTTATGACAGAAGCCACCTAAAAGTAGCCTGTAAATGAATCCATTTTTAACTTAATCATATGTAGGAAATTTTCATTTTGGTGTTAATGAAGAACTGCCCATTAATTACAGATGTTGATGCTTTATCTCACCCACAAGTAAAGATGTCTTTGGGGCTAACAGGCAGCAAAAATTCTCCACTCAATTCAATAAATGTTATACCAAATACTTACTACGGATAATAATAAGGTATTGTTAAGGATTTTCAGAGAATACTAAGATGAGAAAGACACTTCATCAATGCCCTGAAGACATTTACAAACTTTTCTACAAATAGTAGAAAGACAGTAAGTATGAAATTTTTATATATAAAAATATAAAATTATAAATTTTAGTGGTAAAAACAATGGGTTCTAGAAGTCAACAGAAGGAGAAGTTACATTTGATTGCATGATTAATAAAATATTCAAGAAAGTGATATTTAAGTTTAGCTTTAAAGGATAAATAATTCTCTGATTAATTCTTGGTTCTTTCTTCAAATTCCTGATAAACCCTTTAATGCTTTGTAGTTTCTTAAACAATTACTTTGTTTACTAAGTAAACAAAGAGGAAAGGAAGGAAAAAAATAAATAACAAAAAAAATTTTTTTCTTCTTTTTATCCACCCAATATGAATCTCAGAAAAGGTCAGACTAAATTATACTACTTCAGGAAGAAGATTGATAAGGCAATGACATTTTCCTAATCAATGTCCTAATCTCAACAGAGACACTGGCAGCTCCATGGCTGATTATACAAGGAAGTGACTTAGAAAAGCAAAGTCTTCACTCCTTTTGGAGGTTTGTTTATGTACCTTTTAATCTGAAAAAAGATATTTAGCTATTTTATAGAAACATCAAGCACATATAGATGTTAAACAATTTCCAGATGAATGATGATTTTATAAATGATACACAGTGGCAAATGAAGATTCTGAAGCTAAAAAGACAATTATGAGCTAAACAGATCATTTAGGGAGAAAAGCATTAATATATGGATATGGGGTCCTTCTAGCATCCATATAAAAAGCCAGTTACTTGGAGCTATAAATCTTTTACTAACAAACAAAGCTAATGATTTTGCCTTTCAGTGATTTCACCACCATGCGCTTTCCCTACCATAATTTCCTAACATTCAAAATAAGCCAATGCGCAGATAATTGCACAATTTCATTGCTCAAGAACAAAACAAGATTTTCTTTTCATATGTAACAGCTTGAAAATTCCCTGTGCAGGGCAAGACATAAAATATGCCAGCCACTGAAGAACATGTGTCCCAGAGTCTTTTAGGCTGGAGATCTGAGCAGAGATTCTACTAAATAAACAAAAGGCACAGCCTACTCAGCCACATGCACAGAGGAAACAAGGCAGAAGGTAGAGGAGGAAGAAAAAAAAGGTATGCTTGGACTGGATCCAGGAACAGAAAAGGAACAAATTTGAATAAAGTAGTTTAGGTAACAGTGTTGTAACTACGTTAATTTCTTAGTTTAGAAAATTGTCATATGGTTTTATACACGATGCTAACATTACAGGAAGCTGGGTCAAGATGAAATGCAGGACCTCTCTGTATCATTTTGGCAATTTTTCTGTAAGCCTAAACTTATTTTAAAATAACATTTAAAAAAATCCTAAAAACAAAAAAGAGAGAAAAAAGAAAAAGAAGAGAAAAGTAAAAAGGTAGGTTATGGGGCTAGGAACTAATGCGACCAGAATTAACAAAGAAGAAACTAACCCTATACAGAGGAAAGGTCCTATCTAGGAAAGAAGACTCCCCCTCACTGAATCATTTAATAAATATATTTACTGAGTGCCTACTATATGTCAGAAGCTATTCTATTTCTCAGTGAACCATGAGACAAAAATTCCTGCCCTCATGGAACATATATTCATAAGAGGGAGGGGGCAAGGGGGCTATGGTAGGAAAGAAGAGAGGCAATAAATAATAAGCATGATATAAATTAAATGGTATGAGAAGTATTGTGAGTATATTAACTTCTCATTTTCTTCATTATTTTGGAGAAAGGTAATGTCTCTAAAGCTCCTTCTACAGAGAGAGGACGAGAACCTATCGACTGGATCAAGGAGAAGAGGAAATCCCTACTTAACATGGTTAGGGAGGCGGATTTAAATTTTTAGGGGAGGCCTAACGGATAGCAAGACATCAATAACAATAACAATGTTTATCAAAGACGGTTGTCTGGTTTTAAGCTGAGGAAAAAGGAAGAAAGAAAACCAGATGAGGTGATAGGTTTACTATGAGAGTACAGAAAAATCTGTGTGTGAGGTTTTCCTTGCTATTATTCCAGAAATGGTTAACATGTTTATATTACTCACTAAAATTACTCAAGGAATGAGAAATGTTTGTTGCCCTAAGCTACATCTGGATGTACATCAAGTGACATGCCTTTAGAAAATATGTCACTGTGATACAATGGAACATAGCAAACATATTCCATGGTCTTAGTTTAGTGAAGGAACTCAAATTCTTTCCTTTCACTGACATAAATGATTTGAACTTTTTGTTTTCCTACTATATAGACAGATGGAAAGAGCTTGACTTTTTAGTTTGTTTTGAATTCCAGGACTTTAGGCAAGTATTTTACCTTCTATAACACTCAGATAACTCCTCACAGTACTGCTCTGACAATGAAATAATTAATGCAAATCACCTAGCAAAAGTCTTGATAAATAACAGGCATTAAAAAATTAGTTTCCTTAAAAAGATAAACAATTTACAGTTAAGAAGGCAATGCAAAAGAGTGGAAACAACACTGAACTTGAAGTCAAAAGCCTTGGGTTCAAACTAGCTGTTACCTATTCATATAGGCAACATATTTATTAACTTCTCTGAGATTGATATTCACAAAATAGGCATGGTAATTCTCTATCCCAGGATTATTAGAATTAAATCCCATGACACATACTAAGTGATTTAAAGTGTCAGGCACCATACAAAAAAAAAAAAATATTTGGCATTAGCATAACTTGAAAAATTTGAAAAATCTTGTTATGTATGTATTTTGAATTTTTACCAAAGTAATGAGCATTCCAATATCTAAAAAACCTGTGCTCACTACTCAATATATCCAATATAAGTGGGAGGCGACACTCCTTAAAGGGAGAAAAACATATCCTTGAAATTTTGGGTGTAGCAGAGTAGAGGACAGATTCAAACTCATCCCAAATGCCAAAATCTGAGATTAGAAACTGTGCAGATAAAAGCAGGTAAAGTTTTCCTGTTTCAGTCTTCTTTTCCAAGAACTGGAGGTAGAGAGGTGTTAAGAAAAACTTTGGGATAGACTTGCTTTTAATTATTAAGGAATTATATCAAGACAGAGACAATACTTCACTGTTCTTGCCTTTCCTTTGGTGAATACCTCTTTGTTGCAATCCTCACTGTTTAAAAACAAATTCCTTCCAGGTTAATTTATTTTACACAGTTCTAGAAACATATACCATTTCCCCTCAAATAATTTCTTAGCTTGTTTACTCTCCTCTATTCACACATACACATGTGGCTATCCTTAAGATTTTGTTAAGAGTGGCTTTGAGGACTAGCAGATTCTCTATTCTCTAACCACAACCCACATCTCCTTGCCCCGTCAGAGACCCCTTTCTTCCCCATTCTCTCCCCACACTAACATCTGGCTGGTTTTCGGTAAAGACATTGGTACCATGAGAGGAAGTACTATATAAAGAGTATGCGAAAGAAAAGAAGTATTAGTGAAAGGCATCATTCACCCAGCTTGTGGTAGTAAAGAAACTAGATTTTTTAAAATTATGTATGGGAAAATGATGTGCAGTTTTTCCTACATAAGAACACGACTTTGGTAAAAGTCTTATATAAACAGCTTCACAAGGTAAAAAATACAATAAATATGAAAGGAAGGAAAGGAAGGAAAGAAGCAAGAAGAAAAACAATAAAGGGGCCCAATTTTCCAACAGGCACAAGCATTCACTAATCTCCAAATGATGTTCCATGCTTTGATACAACCAAAAGAAGCAGAACTAATATCTTAACAATTTGCTTAGGAATGCACAAGTGGAAAATATGTTTCATTATCATTAGCCAGAAAAGCAGTGGGTATAATTACCTGGATATGCATTTTAATTATTGCTTTTCCAATTAGGGTTGCACCAAAGAAGGTCCAAAAAGGTACAAGAAAGTGGCCACATGTTATTCCTGCCAGATCAAATAGAGGATTTGGAATCTAAAAAGATAAAAATTTAAATTTAAATGAAATTCCATATATAATGCAAAGAATAATTTCAATTTCCTGGCCATTGGTATGTGGCATTCTGCTTCCAACCTTGCTTACACTGTAAAGATAGTCCTAGACAGTTCAGAAGGAGGTTAGGTAAGTATCCTAACGTGTCTATAAACTGGCGGTCTCATATCAATCTCAAGCTGTTGTTCAATCTGTTCATTGCAAATCCAGCTCCCCTTATGCTTGTAAAACTTATGGCTAACTGGACATTTTTGGGGCAGGGAGAGGAGGGGCAGTTGAAATACTCGGGCTTTTTTGGGACTTTGGGGGTTGTCCTGAGTGGCGAAGCAGCGACGAATGTAGGCCATTTTCCATCAGAATATACCATGCAGAACTGGGTGGGGGAAAAAAAAACAAAACAAAACAAAAAAAAACTTATGGCTAATGCCCCATGCATTTTTTTTTTTTTTTTAATCATCACACTAGAATTGGATGGAGCCAATGGATCCTAAGATATTTGATCCAATTCAGTTATAGTCGGCCATTTGGTGGCTGACTATCTAAGGTAAGGTATGAATGAAAAAAGATTCTTAAGATTATTGCAGTAGTTATTAGCATTCTAAAATCTTTACTCTGAAGTAAGAATTTTATCTAGAAGGTGCTGACATCTCTTTAGCAAACGTTCTTGTAAATCCACAAATACATTGATAGGAGGATATGGTTTTATTTCTCAACATAAAAAAACCAAACCATTATTTGTATTTTTTTTTTTTCCATGAGAGCCCGACGCCATGGGGTCATGTGTTATTTTAGAAAGAAAATCAAGTATGGAAATATGAGCACACAAATTCAGATGTTTTGAATACTAAGTCCCAGACAAAGAAGTGACTCACAACAAATACCTTTTCTAAACATTCCCACATATCAAGAAGGCGAAAAGGCAATTTCACGTAAAAAAGCAAAGAAACCACAAGCTGTTTTTGAGCACTTCATCCATTTTTCTCCCACAGAAGTACTCTGCCCCTGTGGCTGTTGGCTGAACCATTCAAAAACCACTTAATTTATATCATTTCATTGTCAAACTTTCAAAGAAAGGTCTGTTTAAAAAAATATTTGTCACATATGTTCTTTTAAAACAATGCCATCACTAAATTAAGATTCAAGCATTCTTTTGTTAGCAACACTTGGATTCAATAATTCATTGTTGTTGTTTTTTTCCGTTCAAATTCAAATGCTTCATGCAATTTAATCTGTCTTCTTACAACCAAATGAATGACATCATTTGCACAGCCTTATATCTGCAAGGCCCTTTTTTATATTTTCTTATGTGATCTTCACAACTCCATGAATTACAACAATTTTCATTTTTTCCTTTCATTACTGGACTCCAATGGAAAGTGGAAAATGGAATGAATTGGAAATGAAATGAATTTAAAGGACACAAGATAGTGTTGGATACTCTCAGAAGAGCATAATCAACAAATCTGTTAGATGTGCATGTTGTTTATTCTTTAAAATGATTGTTAACTAAATATACAGAAAGCAAGATTAGATTTTAAAAAGTTATGCAAATGCTTTGAGATTTTCTCTCAACTTAGGAGTTTTACTAATCTTAGTCTAAAGGTAATATACATAACAAGCTTCCTTTTCCTTAAACCAAGGATGTAGAAACAAGTATTAAAAAATTCCTAGAGGGCCAAATTGATTCATCCATTTATGTGAAATAATGATTATCACTAGTTGTATATAAAGAAAAGTGGCTAGTATAGAAAGTGAGTTTTTAGCAGCTAGGACACAGGTATAGATAGATGAGTGTCAAAGAAAAAATATTTTTTGCTTTAATAAAACAAAGGTAAAAAGAATTTCCCCAGTTACCTATATTTTCCCCAGGAATAATGAGAGCTAACTTTTATTGAGTGCTCTGATGTGTCAGGTACTTTTCCAAAGGGCTCTATCTGCATGAATTTATTTAAAAGCCCACAATGACACTGTATGATATCATTAAGTCCATTTACAGATGAGAAAAGTGAGACAGACAGGTTAAGCAACTTCCCCAGGATAAAAAGCAGAGCAGGACTTGAACCCAGGCAGTGTAGCTATAGAGTTTGTTCTACTAAGCCTCCAAGTTAAGGACATTATTACGCTTTAGGTCTCTCAGCTCAATCCTATTCTTCTTGGCATCCACAGGATCTTTTACTTATCACTGATTTCAATTGTCTCTATCATTAGATTTCAGGCTTCTTGAGGAGAGGGAATATATTTTTCACTTCTTTATTCCTAGCACCCAATGGCTGGTACACAGCAGATCAACCATGGTAAAAATGGTTGGCACTCACAGAGCATTTATGTTGCAGGGATTGTGTTAATAACTTTGCATATATTTTCTTAAATCTTCACATCAGCCTTTCCAAGGAAGGTCTTATTGCCCAATTTTAAAAATGAGAAAAATGGGGTTCAAAGAGTATAACTTGATTGAGGTTACATAGCTAATAAGAAGAATACCTACTTTATGAATCCAAGCCTGCTTGATTCCAAAGTCCACTCTCTTTCCACTATGTCACACTATAACATACCTACATAACTTGCTCAACTAGTTGAGATCAACACTGTAAAATAGATATTCTGCATTAATAAGAAAAGTTAGAATATGAAAAATTCTTAGCATTACCAATAATTCAGGCACATGTATGTTTTGGAATTTCTCTATAATGCTGATATCACTTCAAAAACTTTGGAATAAAATGTTCTTTTTGCTTTGCTAGAAGGAAACGCAAAGATGTATTCGTGTTCTATTATATAATGGAGAAAGTAACCATGTGTCAGTGGACAATAATTTTGTGAATCTTACTTATAATTACAGCCTCTATCATATCAACTAGGGTCCTAAAATATTCTGGCTGCCATAACAATTGTGTTTGGGCTTACACTTCGATCAAAGTATTCCACTGCAAATATAACTGTTTCCATTATTTTTAGGAAAGGACCATGGAATGTCAGTTTTACAAAATATGAATTTTAATACATTAACTAAATTTTAGACATAAATGGCTTCTTAGTTTAGTGTAGCCAAAGACATTCTTCACTTTGCCACAGATGTTTCCATTACCTAGCCAGAAGTCAACCTTACTAACAGGTTTTACTGTTATTCCTCATAATTAATGTTTGAAATAAGACTACCCATCTAGAATTCTGGAAAGAATGAAGTTATAGTTATTTAGATAAATGCACTTCACTATAAATTCTTTATGGAAAAGATGGATTCTTGTCTCTTTTGTTCTTACTGAACCAAGTCTAAATAACCATTGTGTGATGAAATAATTAAAAGTCAATAAACAGGGTAGCTGGTGTAGCTCAGTGGTTTAAGCACCTGCTTCCCATGTAGGAGGTCCCGGGTTCAATCCCCAGTACCTCCTTAAAAAAAAAAAAAAGTCAATAAACAAGAAAATGTGAACCTATGCAACAGAAAATACCTCAATTAATAAGTAAGATGAATGATTAATATTATATACCTGATAAAAGTGATAGCATTTTTGTACTTTACCAACATATTTTTTAAAGCAAATAGGATCAAAATATAAAGCTAATTTATTGGAATTTCTCACTTTTAATACAATTCACTTACTGAAGCACAGGCCAAAATTCCAAAAAATCCAACCTTCTGTACTAGGTTTTGAACTGCCAGTTTAGCCCGGGAAGCAAAGTCCTGTGTAAAAAGATTTCAAACATTAATAAGTATAACTACTAATGAGAAGGATAGATGGCACTTTCTAGAGCTTGTAATATTAAATATCTCACAACTTGAAGGCATTGAGTCTTTAATGAATAAGATGAATAATTGAGAAAATCACAGCAAGTTGTTCATTGAAATAGATGCAAATAAAATTCTGATAGACATCCTTTAAACTACTACTGTATCTCAAGAATAAGCCAAAGCTTTGTCACTTTATTTTTGGGGTTCTCTTTAGATAATCTAGACATGAACAATGCATCATAAAACAACCATAAACCAACTCATTATTCTGGAAATACTGGCCTACCACACCACTCTCTCTCTCTCCTTCCACAAATTGCTAGACTTACTACTCCAGTAACAGAGTAGAAAATCAGAGGATCTTTCAAGACAGCAAATGAAGTTACCTCTGCTGATCACCAGCCAAAAGATGGAAAAAATGGTTATATGATAATAACTAAGCATTCATGACCCCTAACAGCAACATAACATCCAACATTTGCATAGTCTGCTATAATTTTATAAAATGTTTTCACAAACATCTCATTTGAGCTGTTCAACAACCAATGGGTATAAGTAGAGCAGACACTACAATATATCCAACCCCAAACTGCAGCCCAGAAAGGTTAGGTGCTCAAGGTGTTAATGTACGTAAGGGACAAAGCTAAGACAAGATTCAATCTTCAGACTTGAAAATCACCACTCCTTTTATTTCACTGTGCAACCTCTTATGCAGGAACAAATATTCTTGCTGAATTTCTTCCTCCAGCATGTTAATGCTATACATACACACACACATTTTTTTAGAAGTCTCAATCTGAAATTTGACTTTAATTCTTTTCTGGTTTTGAAAATGCATATAATGATTACATTACTACAATAAACCAAATATTTTGTGTAACATACTGTATGATTCAAAAAAATTTATATGTATCCAGTGCATTTAACTGAGAAAAGCATGTTTTAATTCAACTGTTTTCTTTTTTAAATTATTGTTTATATTTTCAATTATTAAATGTACAAAATAAAGTAAAAAAAAATAAAAAAATAAACTGCATATATTCTAATATAAACTGCAATGAAAAGAGTTCATACGATAAAAAATTTTAGCTAATATGTGAATATTACATCATAGACCCTCTTCTCCTTTAGTTAAATGCTTCAATAGAAAACAATCTTACAGAAAGGTCAAAACAGGAAGGGACAAAAAAATCTTGTCTTTTGTTTCCAACCATGGGTATCTCTTAAATTCATGTAAAGATTTTGTACTCAAATCTGGGGGAGGGTTGAGGGGTGTGAAAGGAGTAGCCCACATTAAAATAACCTTAATAGGAAAAGAATTATCTAGGAAAAGTTCCTAGTATAATTGACATGGATTTTAGGAATTTCATAGAATAGGAGCACGGTTTAAAGCCAGAAAAGCAAACTGCCTGAAAATAGTACTTCTTTGATAACCAAATTTGTGTATTCTTACTTAAAAAACACCTTGACAAATAATATTACATAGAATAGCTCTAACAAGTCATCATAATAATGAATACTCAAAATGTTGTTTTTATAATATCTTTCTCCCACTTACCTGCTGAGGAAGATGAGGTCAAAAGGAATTAAACCAACAAACTGTATAATTGTAAAAAGCAATTTTGCCATTTTATAATTTATTTCCTAAGAAGAATTAAATTTTCTTTTTGGGAATAGGATATTTTAGAAGTATATGCATGCAGTCAAGATAAAAAGCAAGTCAGGGAAGCGGGTGTGGCTCAATGGATAGAGCTCCCGTTTACCATATGGGAGGCCCCGGGTTCGCTTCCAGGGGCCTCCTTGTGAGAGCAGGCCGGCTTGCGCGGCATGGTGGGCTGATGCAGCAGGACCTCACAGCAGGAGGCGGGTGTGGCTCAATCGATAGAGCCTCCGTTTACCATGTGGGAGGCCCCGGGTTCACTTCCCGGGGCCTCCTTGTGAGAGCAGGCCGGCTTGCGCGGCATGGTGGGCTGATGCAGCAGGACCTCACAGCAAGGGGGAGATAAGCAGACACGGAAGAAACATACAGCGAATGGACACAGCAAACACAAGCAGCAAGGGGGGGATAAATAAATACATAAATAAATCTTTAAAAAAAAAGCAAGTCAATGTCATTTTTTTAAAAAGGGAAGGGGGAGAGAAGTGATTGTTTCAGCTAAAAAGAAATCTAAGAAACACAATATCCTAATGCAATGGAAAAACCCTATTTGGACCCTGATTTGAACATTTATTTTTGAGGCATCTGGTGATATGAATATTAAGAGTATTATATGTTAATTTTTGGTAAGTGTGATAATGATATAATGCTTATGTAAAATATTTTTATGTTTAGTACCTACTAGAATAATGCAGGAATGAGTGATATATTTGGTATTTGTTTTAAAATAGTTTGGAAAGAATAAAAAAGAAAGTAATAAAGAAAAACAGAAAAAGGGGAGGATGAAACAAATATGGCAAATTATTGATAACTGTAAAAAGACAAATAACCCAACGAAAAAATGGGCAAAGGACTTGCGTAGACATTTCTCCGAAGAAGATATACAAATCACCAATAAGCACATGAAAAGATGCTCAACTTTCGTCGTTAGGGAAATGCAAATCAAAACCACAATGGGATAACATTAGACATCTATGAAGATGACTATATTAAAATAAAAAATGGAAAATAATAAGAGTTGGTGAGGATGTGGAGAAATTGGGACACTCGAATACTGCTGTTGGGAATGTAAAATGGTGCAGCTACTGGAGAAAACAGTTTGGTGGTTCCTCAAAAAGTTGAACATAGAATCGCCATATGACTTGTCAATTCCTCCTTCAGATATATACCCCAAAGAATTTAAAACAGGCAAATTTTAAAGAATTTAAAACAGTCAAAATGTAGAAACAACCCAAGTGACCATCAACAGATGGATGAATAAACAAAATGAGCCATATAATGGAATAGTATTCAACTATGAAAAGGAATGAAGTTCTGATACATGTGACAACATGGATGAACCTTGAAGACATTGTGTTGAGTGAAATAAGTCAGATATTGTCTGAGTCCTCTTCTATGAAAAGGTTTTGGTGATAGATGGTGGTGATGGGGACATTTAAAAAAAAAACTTTTTATTGTAGTAACATCTATAGCTCAAATTTTCCCATTTTAACCACTTATTATGCTACATCAGGTAGCATAATATTTAAATGGAATTAATACCCTAAATTGTACACTTAAAATGGTTGACTGTGTTATATATGTCACCACAATAAAATATATATTGATAATTGTTAAATCTGGGTGAAAGGGATATAGGTGTTCATTACACTACTTTCTTTTGTGTATGTTTGGCATTTTTTATAATAAAATTTTAAAAAAAATTTGCCGATTTAATTTTTAGCGCTATTTTTAATATGCTAAACAGTAACAATAGAACCACAATTCAAAATCTGTTATAACATTATACTTACAGGTTAAAATGCAGGCTTATGAAAGCATGAATATTAATATCCTAAAAATCAAGTCAGTTACATCAGATTTAATATTTTTGAACAACAGAACTACTGCAACAAAGGGTTTGTTTTTTTTCTCTTTATAAGAGAAGTTGTGGAATTAAAGAGCAATCATGGGTAAAATACAGGATTCCCACATACCACCCTATTATTAACAACTTGCACTAGTGTGGAAAATTTGTTACAACTGATGATAGCAAATTTTTATAATTGTACTATTAACTATATAGTCCATGGTTTAATCTAGGGTTCACTGTTTGTGATGGCATTCTGTTTTTATTCAGATTTTCAACTAAAGATTAAATTATATTTTCTTAAATTTGACATCTATTGCATTGAGAATTTTTTTAAATTAAAAAAACTGTTTAAGACTATATAACTGTTTTTCCTATATAGCTTGTTTTTTTAACTTTATTTTGTATATTTAATAATTGAAAGTATAAACAATTCAAAAATAAAAAGAAAACACAGTTGAATAAAAACATACATTTCTCAATTAAATGTACTGGGCACATATAAAAATTTTTTTTGAATCATACACTATGTTACACAATTATGTAGCTTGTTTTAAGAGAAAGTACATTTCTATATAATTTTGATAATTAATCCCCAAATTACTAAATTTGTAATTTATTTGAAGCACTAAATGAAAATTGTTAAGCCATATGAATAGCAATGTTTTACAATGATTAAATATCAACAGATGCTATGAGATTATAAACTAATCATGATATTCTAATTACTATAGCTAAGAATTAAAAATATAAAATAAGGAAAATGCTTTTTTCTGTAACCCTAGAGATCTTTGTAGCAAATCTTCTTTAGACAGGCAAGATTACATAACTGAATTGAATCCTCTTTAGAAAGGCAAGATTACATGCAATTGCTAAGAAAAAGTAAAACAAAAAACCTATACAAATTTTATTCTAAAAACATGTTTTTATATTTATAGATTTTTTTAAATTAGAGAAATTGTAGGTTTACAGAAAAACCAGGCAGAAAATACAGAATTCCCAAAATATCTCTCCAGCATCCCCCACCCCCCAGTTTTCCCTATTAACACTTTGTGTGGTACCTTTGTTACAACTGATGAAAGAATATTATTAAACTGTACATGTGTAGTTTACATTAGGCTTCACTGTGTTATAATGTCTTTTATTATTATTTTTAAAAATCTTTATTCAACATATATAACCTAAAATTTCCCCTTTTAGCCACAAATATGTAATTCAGTGGTATTAATTATACTCACAATTTTGTGCTACCATCACCACCATCTATTACCAAAAGTTTTCTATCACCCCAAACAGACATATGTGAGAATTTTTCTGCCATAGCATTTAAGTAGCTCTAAATATAAATTATTGTAAAAAATTAGTTTTTTTTCCTACATAAAATGACATAGATAAGAGCAACAAAGTGTTGTATTTAGAAGGTTTGGTGTTCTTTTTTTTCCACTAAAGTTAATTTCAAGGTTTTAAAAATTATAATCTTTTTATCAGTAAAAAAATTTACCTAAACAAGTAGAAATGTACCCCCCCCTTTTTTTTTTTAAATTTCAAGCTGGCATGTCTTACAAGGAAAACAAGTTAATTGCTTTTTTAATGGCGAGTTTGACTTTTTAAAAAACTGAAAGTGAACTGCTGAAAATGGATTTCATAAATCTTATTTTGTGTTTAACACATAGAGTGACCATGCTACTTTCAGTTCCTAAAATTCCCTCCCAGATCTTTCACAATATTCTCGGAATTAAAATTACATTTATAGATTTAACAATCCGTGGAGACTTATTTATATTAAATTAATGAAGTCTGTACAATTATTTTCATTAAAGAAAACCGTAGCAGAATATGAAGCTTGACTTTTTTCCTTACTAGTGTAATGAAAACACAAACTCAGGGAAGCACTGTATTAGTCTTTGTACCAAATCTAAAATATTTTGACATAATAAAATAACTCATTTAAATTCATAAACACAATTACATTTTGTTTTTATTTTCAACATTTCATTTTTAAAGCCATTGTACAAAACATAAATGCTATGCTTTTTAAGGCTCTATTCAATGTAATTTAATTGAAAACATTCTTTTATTGTCAACATGTTCTACATGTTAAATTTAATTTTACTTTCCTCATTGCTCCAAAGATTTGAATGTTCTTTATTTTTTTTAACATTGTCAGTATTTTTCTATCACCTGTAAATTAGCAGCTCTTTATTTCTTATTGTGTTGACTTTAGAGTAGTTTTGTCTATGCATTACAATATTTATACTCCCAACTGCCTTAAAAACATACAGAGGCAGAAATTTACTGTATGTAAATTACTTCTCTTAAACACACAAACAAGTGTCACCACCAAAAAATATTTTTCCCCAATGTTTCGAAGAAGCATTAAAAAGAATGTTGCTTTTCCTTTTAGACCATCAAATAAAATAAATAAGCCAAGAAAAAATGTGCACTAATAATAAGAAATAATATTTTAAACCAAAACAAGAAAAAATTACCAAAAAATCAGTACACAGGTATTCAATATTCATGTTAAATATCAAAGGAAATTAATATTTTATTTTAATGGTTTTTGTGTATTTGTGGGAACAATGTAACAAGTCTCATTTGATTACTTCCTCAATTTCTAGTCTTCATTTTATCTAAAAATCTGTACAACTGAAAACAAATTCTTTTACTAGTTTCATTTCTCTGGATTCACATTTCACAACTTTTACCTATTTCACAATTTAAGTACCAACAAAGAAAGTATCATTAATGAAGTTTCTCTAGATCTACCTAAATAAGTAGCATGCATTTACAATGAATAGTCAAATAACATTTTTTACTTCCACAGAAATAAACAACAAACTTAAGAGTTAAAAAAAAAAATTACCTTCCCCATCTCCACCCCACCCCACCCACAGTGGTTATATATATAACCAATCATGCTTCTGAAAGTGAGAATAAGAGATACTGGGAACATTTTCCCAGTGACTATAAGAAGAAAAGTTACAGTAAGTATTTATCACTCAGATTTCAAGGATTAATAAAGAAAAACAAACTCAAAGGTATGACTATTGCTCCATCATTACTTCCTCATTTCTTTTTTCTAAGAAAGAGATTTATGATTAAGAGTTAAGAGAAAATTAAAAGAAAAGTAAAAAAAAAAAAAAAGTTAAGAGAAACTACAAGGGCTATTTATAATTAGCCTGCAAAATACTAACCTTTGAATCTAAAGATGTTGACTTGGATCTAAATATACGAAATAACATTTATGTTCAAATGATAACAGTAAACCTTTTTTAGTTTCATGATGGGTGCCTACAGGAAAAGTTCTCTTTAAAAGAAACAGAAAATCCCTAAACATGTTAAACGAATGTAATATTACCGTAGATACATATGTATTTGGTAAATATCTTATGGAAGTTGGAGTTGCTGTATAATCATTGTGATGGTATTAGGTCAGCAGTTTCACAAATTACCTGTCTCCTTAACTCATTATATATTAAAACTTCTGCTGAGCTCATCTCAATTTGATGTTAAAGGTGCCCTACATGGGGCAAATGTTTCAATAATAACCTCTTCTGTATAATGGGAATTTATGCTAAAATACACTATATTTTGTGAAGCTCTTCCTTCTAAAAATGACAGGCTGGTTCCTGTGTCCTAGTCAAATGTGTAGTGTCAAGCAAATAAAATTCAATTAATAGAAATGGAACTAAAAGTAATGAAAACAATATTATAAACTGTTTCAGCATAGTGGACAATGACTCTGAAATATTAACTTGTTAAGACCCTAACAGCCACACATTTAACTAATTTCTACAATGAAATCATATTACACACATTGAATCATAAAATTAAAGATATTAAATATTAATTAATTCTTCATAGAAACTGCAATGTAATATTAAATTATTTACCTAGGTTTTAAAATGTCACCTTTAAATAACTGAGGTATATTTTAAAAAAATCACACATCATTTATTCTGTTTTTCTATTATAACATAATGGACTCGAAAACACTTACGGGATAAAGATTGTGGTTAGGAAATATATTCTAGAATTACAGAGAAAGGATTATTAACTTGATGAAATAAAGTGATTGTGACAGTAAGGATGTAATTAAAAATTTTTTTAATTACTACCTATAGGATGCTGGATTACAAAATGCATACCCACTCACCAAGAGAATGTGATTAGAACTGAGTTGTGCTACTTCTCATGAAAATGAGATGTTTTAATAGCAAACTGATGGCTTTTACCTTAATCAGATATGATTAATGGAATGCCTGTATATTTGGAAATTAGGTTAAAACTCTTCAACATTGCAGAGTAGATCACATTAACATATTTCAGAAAAGTAAAATAAATGAGATTTACAAGTTTTAAGAAGTGATTATGCATAAAACATGTAATAAAAAATTTGGAACTCACACCTATGAAAATCACAAAGACATGCCTAAAAGTTAACAGAAGCAAAGAAGGATTCAACTATTTTATGAAACAGTAAGAAACATTTACTTTGCCAACTAGCTAAATGTTATAGGTACTGAAAAGCTAGAAATCTGTAAAGAAAATTGAGATGTTTTTCCCTATCCACATTCAAATATTTCTATTATCTAGTGCAGTTCTATTAGACTGCAAGTTGTGAAAATTTAGTGGGTTTTAAATAGCATCTTGTTTATAAATGAATAGAATAAAAATGTTAGAACAATGCATATGATGCAAGTAAATAGTGTTTCATGAAATGTTTATTTCACGTAGATACACGTGCTTTGGTTCTGGGTTGCGAAGTACAATGTCTTGTCTATTTATTTATTTCTCCCTACCCCCTCGTTGTTTGCACTTGCTATGTGCTGTGTCTTTAGGAAGCACCGGGAACTGAACCCGGGACCTCTGATGTGGGAGGGAGGTGCCTAATTGCTTGAGCCACCTCCATTCCCCTCAATGTCTTGTATTCTGACTACAGAAAAACAAACAAACAAACAAAATAGAGGCAATTGTGCTTGTTGTAGGTTTTGGGCCACTTTATTCAAGATATATCTTTAGAAAGTATGTGAGAATTGATCATTAGAATTTTGTTTTACTTAAAAATAGACATGAGATAACGCTCTGTTGCCAGCACATATTTCAGAGTGAGATGCCAAAAACGGGAAGCTATCAACTACTTCTGGGTCAAGATCTGAATTAAATGGATTTCTGCTACCAAACTTACTATTTTTTTTGGGGGGGGGGGAGAGGGTGTAAAAGAATTTTTTTAAGTTGAGGTACACCTATACAGTTAAGTATACAAAATAAAAAAATGTACATCTTGAAGAAATTTTACAGGGAACACACTCATATTAACCACCACCCAGATCCAAATATAGAACATGACCAAAATTCCAGAACCACCCCTGGTGGCACTCCTACTGCTAAATAACCACTTCTATTAGCATAGATTAGCTTTGCCCATTTTTAAATGTTATATAAATGGGATTATACAGTTGTCTTTTTGTGTCTGGCTTCTTTAAGTCAACTTTATTCCATGTGGCTCATCCATGCTGTTGCACACATAGCAGTAGTTAATGTGTTGCTGTTGCTTTATAGCATTCCATTGAATGAATACACCACAATTAATTTATCTATTCCACTGTTGGTGTGGGGATGTTTCCAGTTTGGGGTTATTATGAATGCAGCCGCTATGAACATTCTTGTACAAGTCTTTGTGTACCTTTCTGTTCGGTGTTTTTGTGCAAATGAAATTGCTAGAGCATAGGGTATGCATATGTTTAACTTTAGTACATTCTACCCAATAGTTTTCAAAAGTGATTGTAACAAATTATTCTTTATGTTGTTCCCATGTTATCAAATTATCATAACTCTCAACCGAAAAAAAATTTTTAAGGTTTTTCTCTCCTACAGAGTATGTTTGTGGGAATTACAGCTTTGATAATGCAAACATATGAAGATCAAATAAACTCAAGTGACAAAACAGGAGGAAGAGAAATGTGTGAAGCTAAGTTTTTAAAAGACAACTTACAGTCTCTTGAAAGCTACTTCCAACTTTCTCAAATATAAGATAAAGAAAACAGAGGTAACTGCTTAGAAAAAAAAAAAGTATTTTTCACTCATGAAGAGTTTTAGAAAATAAAATTAGAACTTTCCTCAGAAACCAGAATTCTTATCTAAAATCAATTAAATTCAACCAAATAAATCTGGCAACTACTATGTGCAAGGTATTACAGAATCAAAAGATGAGGACACTGTGGTTCATTCATTAATTCATTTAACAAATGTTGACCAACTCTTTATTACATGCTAAACACTATTGCAGGTGCTGAGGATAGAGCACTAAATCAAACTGATAACATTCTGGGCCCTTGCAGAGCTTAAATTCTAGTGGGAAAAGACAAAACTTAACTACAGAATTGAGTAAATTATATGGCATACTACAAGTGAAAAGTGCTGTATGGAAAATATAATGGAAAGGGGTGGAAGGGCAGATGTAATTTTTTTTTTTAAATTTTATATATATATATATATAATTTTTAAAAAATTTTTTAAAAGGTGCTTAGATTACTCAGATGTAATTTTAAATAGGGTGATCAGAGAAGGCCTCACAGAAAAAGTGACATTTGAACAAAAATCTAGAGGTGAAGGAGTAAGTATTGCTGATCTCTAGGGAAAGAGAGTGCCAGCAAGTTTTTTCTGTTGGGAGATAAATAATCTGGTGTGTGAATGTGGGGGGTGGGAGGCAGTGGGTAAAGAGAGATGAGGAAAGAGAGGATAGATGACTTAGAAAACCTACGACGCAAAGAACAAGAGGGAAAAAAAGATGAAATTTGCTCTGAAGGAGAGAAATTAATTGCAAATACTAACAATTTTACAGTCTTCCTGCAACATCAAAATGACAGAACTTAGATGACATTAAGTCTTTTAACTTCTCTGAGCTACAGTTTCCTTACCTTTTTTTAAAAGTGGTAATGATAATATCCATCACCATGATAGACATGGGACAAAATTTTTTAGATTGAAGATATACTGCTTAGTAAATGTCAAAAGATTAAAAACCTGACACCAAATGAAATAAAATATCCTGCCAGAGTGCTCAGTGAGACCGCAATAAGCTCAGTACTGGTGCAGTCTCACAACTAAGGGGATAAGACGGTTTTGTTTTGTATTTAATTTCAACAGAGAGAAAAGAAAAAGGTTAATATCAAGGAAGGAAGAAGGATGTAAGGTGGGAAGGAGGCAAGGATGAAAATGCATTAAGAATTGAACACTTATTGAATCTGCCCTGCAGTGGCACCAAATTTGTTTACCATAAAATTCTCCATTAAGAAGGTAGAAATGGGGGGACAGATGTGGCTCAAGTGGTTGGGCGTCTGTCTGCCATATGGAGGGACCCGGGTTTGCACCCCAGGACCTCCTGGTAAAATAAAAAAATAAAAATAAAAATAAAAGGCGTGCAGGTGAGCCACTGGCCTGCGCGCACAGGCGCAGCAAGCCAGGCCCCACCCAGCCACGCAACAAGATGACGCTGCAAGGGAGGAGACACAGGGGAGAGCCAAGACAAGATGCACCAGAAACCAGGAACTGAGGTGGCGCAGGTGGCCGAGTGCCTCTCTCCCACATCGGAGCTAGGATCGAATCCCGGTGAAGACTATAGGAGAAGGATGAGAAGAGAACGCAGGAAACAGACACAGAGGATCACCCAGCGAATGGACACAGACACCAAGCGGGGTGTGTGTGGAAATAAAATAAAATAAATACATAAATCTTTAAAAAAAGAAGGTAGAAATGGGTGAGCTGGTTCTTAATTTACTTATCCTGTCTCCAGAAAATAAGAGGAAATTCTTTAATTATTTACACCTGTAATGGTCATCTCTATGGTTATTTATCTTAAAACTCAGAAATACTCAATCAGACACAGAACTTTTCTTGGATAGTTTAGGAGGAAAGAAGGGATTGGAGAAATGTTGTTCTAGGAGGCCTTCTTGAGGGCTGATCACCAGCATTTGCTACCATTTTCAGATAAAAAGTAGAGAAGTATTTTTGGAAGTTCAGACAAGGATAAAGTGTTTTTTCTCCCCGTTTCACATCCCAGCCAGGTGAAAATTACCAGAATTAAAACTGGCCAGGAAGCACCCAAGTGCCCATCAACCAACGAATGGATAAATGAAATGTTGTATATACATTCGCTAGAATATTATTTGGCTGTAAAAAGGAACAAAGTTCTGATGCATGTGACAACACGGATGAACCCTGAGAACACTATGTGGAGTGACATAAGCCAGACACAGAAGGACAAATATTGTATGACTTCACTGTTATGACCTAATTATAATAAGCAAACTCAAGGACTTAGAATCTAGAATACAGGTTATGAGGATACATATTGGGGTGACAGAATGGGGAGCTGATGCTTATCTTGTACAGATTTTTCTATTTGGGCGGATGGTAAAGGTTTGGAAATGGATGGTGGAAATGGTAGCACATTATTGTAAGTATAATCAACATCATTGAACTGTAGAGGTGAATGTGGTTAAAAGAGGTAACTTTAAGATGTATATATTACTAGAATAAAAATTAAAGTACAACACAGTGATCCCTATTCCTCTGTCTCTCTCCCTACTTAGGTTTCTGTTGAAAAGAAACCAAATGGTAATTCTTAGGGAGGCTGGCATTCACTCCTATCAGTGCCTGCCTAACCTCTAGTTGAAATAAACACAATGGACTATGTAGTATGCAAACACTGTTACAATAACTAAAGAAGGACATATTAAACATGTAATGCAGTTTTCTTTTTTTCTATCTCTTTTTCCTGTCTGAAGCTAGTATCTCCTCAACTGATGAATAATATTTCCATATTCAAATTGGTATTTAAAAAAAACAACAACAAAAAGCATATAACAATCTACTATGTATGAAATACAGCAATACTACTAGTTTGTGGGGAAAAAAAGAGAAAAAATCAAAATGGTTGAGATGAACTTGACTTGAGATGAATATCCTAAGCTATGAAAACTAGGTTAGTATGGAATTTGCAAAACTATCAGGGACAGAAAACTTAAGACACCGAAAACAAAGGATAAAGATAAATGGAAACTTCCTTAACTAGGGAAAATGTAAATAGCGGAATTCTTTCCTGAGACAAACTTAATTAATAAATTTATAAATGGCCCTGGAAAAAGTAGCAGAAAGTTTAGTCCAGATTTACAGTTGAAATTAAATTATTTCTAAAGTGGGAAATGCCAAGTTCATGATAATAAAGTGAAGTATCTTATAAGCTTGAGTTAGTAAGAAGAAAAGTGATAGGTCAATTTTTATCTGGATACAGCAAGATAATACATTTAAGGAAAAATTATGTAAATTATAAAAAGATGGGTTCTACATTATAAGTTATAAACAAATAAAAGTGAACTGGGAGTAGCTAGACAGTGTATTGAAAACTTCAGCATAATGCATTGCCCAAAAGGCAATGAGTATAACAATGTAATTGCCCTGGAAAATCATGTATAGTTCTGCTAAATTCATGTTAGGAAAGATATAAAGAATTAGATAAAGATCCATTAAAAAAGCAATTAAGGTGATCAAAAAGATTTGGGGTTTATTGGATATAAAAAGGAAATAATTGCATTGTCTAGAAATACTGAAAGGGGAGCTAACTGAAATCTACATGAAAAGAGGAAAGGGGAAGTACTTAACAAATCTTACAATACTAGAATGAGGGTGGTACCCTTTATAACTTGAGAGAGGCAAATTTAAAACAAACATAAGCACTGCTTTATGCAACAGGCTATAAACTTACTGAACATTTACAACAAGAAGTTGTAAAAATAC
Organism: Cabassous unicinctus; assembly: GCA_029593785.1. Classification (NCBI taxonomy): domain Eukaryota; kingdom Metazoa; phylum Chordata; class Mammalia; order Cingulata; family Chlamyphoridae; genus Cabassous; species Cabassous unicinctus. Next base: position 9,192 of record JAQZBX010022923.1, on the reverse strand, counting down.
AAACTTTTACAAGTTTAGATAAATTAACTGATACAGACCCATATTTACTCCAGACAAAAAAGTCTAGAGTAGATCCCTACTTTTGAGGGTAGTACTGGAGCAGTAATCATGCCCATTTTTCTGGTATCACTGTATAATGTTTAGTTCAAAAGCATGACAGTAATGTTTTTTCATTGCAGGCCTAAGTCAGAAAAAATGGGAAGAGGACTCTACCTAGAGAAATTTCCTTAAATATCCAGCATAGGGCTAATTTATTTACTTAATGTTAAAAGAAACAGGAATAATTTAAGTGTTTCTTGCCAGCAAGTCCAGAGATAAGACCCTTAAGAGAGAACTAGGGATCTATCAGGACAAACCAAACACCTTGGCTAATTAGAAACAAAAACACCATTCGCAATAGGAAATGAGCATAATAGTTATTCTGCTGTCCATGTTCTGCATTTAACTCTGGTCCGGGGCCAGGACCCCTGGGAGCACTCAGCAATGACAACAGAGGGTTGGTTTGTATTTAGTGTGTTACTGATTTGCAAACCCATGAGCAAGAACACAGACGCATACATGGTCAGTTGGTCCAAGTTTCAATGAAAGGGGCCTTTCTAAAGGCATTTTACAAAAGGTGTTTGAAACACAAACCTGAAAAAAATCTTTAAATTACTTTAACAAAGGTAACCTAATGCTTACCCACTACTTATTTTTTTTCCATATCTGTAAACAGGTGTGCAAATGAAAAGAACAAAGCAGGCATACAACAAAACTATATTCTACTCCAATATCTAAAGCACACTAACAAGAAAAACTTTAAATATTTATTATTTATTTTGCTTAGTTAATGATTGTTTTATCAACCTCTTGTTTTCATTTTAAAATTATCTAGTTTCTATTAGAATTGCTTTTCCACCAAAGCGAAAAATTTCTATTTTAATTTGATAATTGAGAGTTAGTGCGTATGGTTAAAGCATAAACACTGTTAAACCTCCATTATTTTGTATTCTTTCCTGTGAGGAATAATTAGCTTATCTAAAAAATTTCTTGTACATTATTTTACCTAAATTTATTTTTCACAAAAAAAGTTAACAGAATAAAAATAATTTGGGGGAGGTTGGATTTAAATATTTTTACTAAATTTCTTTTTTAAGTAAATAAGTCTGGCCCAAGATGAGAAGATTGATTACAGGAATGTACATGTAAAAGCACATGGCTTTGGGAATGTACAATGAGCAGACAAGTTTCCCAGTGGCCATTCACATTCAGCAGCTTGCACCAAGTTGCAACTATCTTTTCTGTTCAATCAGTTAATATTATAGGGAAGGGTTAAAGAAAATGAAGACTCAGAAAAAGAAGAAAGATTAAGCCCTGGGACTGGGGTGGGGAGAGAGGAGAGTTCAAAATAAAGCAAAAGCTTCCTGAGAAAGCAAATAAAAAGAGGCATTAAGAATTCCACCATAAATCATGCTAAGTGTGCTTGGAAACTACAACTACATAACTATTTTAAGTGCTACCTTTTCTTGTTGAATCAAATGCAAGTAAGTGACCTTTGGTCCCAAAACCTAACTGTGTTAGTAGCTGAAAAATCCTGCAACAGAATCCTTCAAAAGACACCACGTAACGTTGCTTAATCTTGATGGTACTTTGTGGTAAAATCATGAGCCAGTGCTGAAAGAAGATCTAGCAGGTCTGCCTTTTCAAAAACTAAACGTTGTTGGGTGTGGTTGGTAGATTCTGAAAAGGGAAACGACATTAAACCTTAGCATCTTTGACAAAGCCACACGAAGAAATGTGTTTAACATGTGCCTCCATTGTTCATTTTGGTACAATTTATCAGTTTAACTCTTTGTAAACAAGCAAGAGATCCTGAGAGCGGGAAGGTTTTCTGTGGAATTCCTGATGCAACAAAAACCATAGCAGTTACTGCAAAGCTTAATGCAAACCCTCTAGAGTCCACGTTGACAAATTCTTTAACAAGCCCTGTGGTTACAGGGAAGCTGGTTTCACTCTGACTCACTCCTGCTCAAACAGTTTACTGGAAATGAAGGGGAGGGGGAATTTTCAGAGAAGTCATGTGATGGCCAGACAAACCACAACCAGTAAAGGTTCAGCAGAGTCAAAAACAGGTCCCAGAAACAACTGACACCCAGAGCGTTCGAAGAGCACTAAGTTATATGGGGAAAACCAGCAGGCATTAACATGGTGTGGGCAACTGCAAACATTGATAGGAAAATGTGCTGAACGGAGAATAGCATAAAAGGAGTGCGAAAGCACTTAGTGAGTGTATTAATAATTGTTATGAAATGCTTTTCCATAGCCTCTAAACTCAAATGATCAAACATGTATTCTCTCCCTATCGGGGCCTCAAAAGAACCCTTCAATTTCACCTTGTATTCTGGTTAAGATGTTCACTGGGTAAATACCTATTCTAATGCATAAAACGAAAATGCACTGGCCATAAGAATGAGAACTACCAGGACAACTGATGAACTTTTTTTGTGTTTGTGTTTTCACTAATAAAATAATGTAAATAACTTGAAATTCCTGAATAGGGTAAGGATCCTATTAAGCAGAAGAAAAAAAAAAGTTTTATAAAAGATATTAATATTTAATTTGGGGCTTTAGCTTCAATATGCAGCCCTAAATAGAACCTAAAAAATGCTTCCTCAAAATAAGATTAAATCCAGAAACTACAAAATAGCCTCTGAGGAAATGCTTAACCTAAGATGGTCTACAGACTCATGAACTAGACCCAACAAACTAGAATGTGAGTATGGAGGGGAAAAAACTACATTCCTTTAAAAGGAAGTTTTAAGAGTTTAATTCCTGATTTCAGCATAGGAATAAGAGGAAACAGTAAATTTCACACAGTCAGCAACCTAACATTTTGTGAAACAGAATCCAAGTAGTTAAGTCACTTGGACAGAGAGTATTTAAGAAAGCAAACTCATTCAAACCATATTCTTCCACGTAAATATGTACATCATTCCTACTCTTGCATTAAACTAAAAAATACCACAACCCATGCCCATGCTCACAATCCTCATTACTTCAATAGTACTGGTTGATCTAATCTTTTAGGATCCATCCAGCAAATAAATTATTTTTCAAATTCTTTTATTCGTAATGTGTCTTTAATTTTTCTTTTTCTTTATGCAATTTATAGACAATAAATAACCACAAGAACCTTTGTTTCTAAGGTAGAGCTTTAGAAAAGCTGTTATATTCATGTTTCATATTCAATCTCACTGTGCTGCAAAATAAAATGTAAAAGGCAATGAATGTAGAAATCATAAGATTTAACTGAGAACAAGCATTGAAGATAGGCAGCATAGAAGACATCCTTATGTTATAGGCTTGCAATTCTTAATTCACACTGAGTAAGTTTCATGTTTCATGTAATGCTACATTTTCTCTCTTAATCAGTATTTCATTGTTTATTGGAAGTATCTATAAGATGAGTGGTATATAGGCAGGTGCTGTTGAAAATATACACATTTTTGAAGCCTTCTCTCAAGGAGTATACCAACTCCTGGGACAGATAAAAGTTCATAAATAGCTTTAAAACAAGGTAGAAAGTGAAAAGTGATACCGGAAAGATACAGCTAGGATGCTATCAGAATTCAGAAGTGACAGTTTCGGAGGGTGGAGGGCAGGGTAAGAAGGTCAGAGGATACTTCATGAAGAAAGCAGCAATATATGCTTGAAAAGTAAGTAGGAATTGGAAAAGTGGACATGCAGATGAAAGGAAATGACACACTGTAAGCAAAGTTATGAAGAGGAACAATACTATATGGTTGTGAGGGAAAGGTGAACAACTCCAATTCACCAGAACAGTAATTTTCAAATCTTAAATACTCTAGAGTTCTTTATTTTTTTAAAAAATTATACATGTACACTTTTTTTGTGTATGAATGGGTATTTCAAGAGTTCCTTAAAATTCAACTTGAAAACCACCAATCTAGAGAGATAAGAAAGGATATGCAGGTTGGGGCCAAGAAATGCAGGAAACTGGGTTAAATAGTTTAGATTTCACTTTTCATGCAATTGGGAGCCATTAAGTATTTTTGAGCAGCAAAGTTCCATGACCAGAGCTATTTTTTTCAGAAAATTATTTTTGTTGCAATGTGTAAGGACAAACTGGAGAAAAAAAGACTAGTGAAAAGGAAACCTATTAGGAAACCACTAGAAATGTTCAGGTTAGAGATGATAAAGTTCTAAATCAGCAGTGTGAAGGAAAAGGAGAAGGCAGGTATGAGCATACTATGGGGGTAGAATCAACAAACCTTGAAGAATGACTGGATGTGGGAGGCAAAGAGGGAGTCAGATAACTCAGATTTTGATTTGAACAAAATTGAGGATAGTGATATCATTAACAGAAATCAGGTACAAAGGAGAAAAAGATAAAAAGAATAATTAAATCTTGCATGAAATAGTCCATGAAATACATAAACAGCTATCTACACCTAATTTTTAAAAAATGATTCTAGAATTGTTCAAGGCCATAGGAAACTACATTCATTTATGTCTACCTCCCACAGACATCTAGTGAAAACATGATAAAAAGCCAAGAGCAAAAGGAAGTTAACTTAGTGGAAAAATACTGCCTAATCTCAATAATGTATTCATGAAAATAAGTCAAGAATCAGAATACAATAAAATGCTTCAATCATTTTTTTGAAAAACACCTATATTACAAAATCCAACTATCAGTCAAAACTGGAATTTAAGCAAATACTTAGTTTTAAAATGGTCACCGAGTAACAATTTCCAAGTAAATCATATACACCCTTTAACCTAGTTGGAGAGCACATGGCAAAGCAATGGGAGCCAATTTTTTTTTTTTTTTTTTTTTAACTTTTCCTGCTGATAAGCTTATTCTACTAAAGGGCTTTACCTTTAAGAATAAAAAAAACACATTTTCTAACTCATTCTCAGGCAATCTTAAAATTTAGATACCCAATCATAGTTATTCCTTTTATTTAATTTATGGTTTACATGACTCAAAACAGACAAAATGGAATTAGAGAAGATCCAGTCAAAGAGTAACTAAAATAATCAGGTACACGAGAGAAGAATGAAAAAAATAATTACCCTAATGGTGGATAAAGACTAAGAGAAGAATAAAGTCTTCAAGAGTGCAAATTATATGGATAAGATGAGGCACGATTTATTTCTTCATCAGAACTGTAGAAGAGGCTGAAAAAAGATGGTGGAAGTAAAATAGTTAGACCCTATTTGTGCCTGTGTTTGTCCAGGTATCCTGGGACTAAACAGAGTAGGTTAAGTGAGAGTCTACATACTAAATGGAGATCTCTAACTCCCCTTCCCCAGCCTAGCTTTATAATGTTAGCAGCCAGGCAAGAAATTGGAGGATTCTTCAATGGAGAAAGGGAACTATCCCAAAGGAAAGATCAAAAGATAACTGACATACGGAGGTCCTCAATAAATCAGTCAGTTAGCCACTCCATCATCCCATAGGGAAGTCCCATCATCACTATACCTTGCCTCCACACACACAGTTTCCATTCAACTTTTAAGTGCCTTATTCTGGTATATAAACAGACAAACAAGGATCACCAGGCTTAGATAGAAGCCTCCAATAAGAAACAGAACAGACAAAAGAACTTTGGGAAAAAGACAATACAACAGAAAACTTGAAAGAAACCAAATAGCTTCAAAAAGATAAGAGAAACTGGGAATATAATGCATTTTTTAATAATAACAAATGTATAATATAAAATCTGCCATTTTAACCATTTTTAAGTGTATAATTCAGTGGCATTAATTTCTTTTTACAATGTTTTGTTACCATCACCATCTTCCATTACTAAAACTTTTTCATCACTCAAAACAGAGACTCACCCATTAAGCAATAATTCCCCATTCCCCTCTACACTTAGCCCCTGGTAACCTCTAATCTACTTCCTGTCTAGATGAATGAATTTGCTTCTTCTAGATATTTCAGATAAGTAGACTCAGACAATCATTTGTCCTTTTGCATCTGGCTTATTTCACTTAACCTAACGTTTTCAAGGTTTACCCATGTTATAGCACACATCAGCACTCCATCCCTTTTTATGGCTGAATAGTATTCCACTGCATGAATATACCACATTTTATTTATCTATTCATCTATCAACGGACATTTGGGTTGTTTCCATTTTTTGGATTCTGTGAATAATGTTGCTATAAACATTGGTGTTCAAGTACCTGTTTGAATCCTTGTTTTCAATTCTTGGATATATACCTAGAAGTGGAATTGTCAAGTCATATGGTAATTCTATATTTAACTTTGTGAGGAACTGACAAACTGTTTTCCATAGAGGGTGCAGGAAATTTCTTTTTGAAAATAAATATATCACAACAGAAAACTTTCAATATAAGGGTTAGAAGATAAAGTTGAGGAAATCTCATAGAAAATGAAATAAATAGTAGGAGCAAAAAGAGAAAAAAGATTAAAATATGGGTGTAAGAGACTTACTATTAAAGTAACTAGAATTACAGAATGTAAGAATAGAGAAATAGCGTAAGAACACTTCCCAAAACCAATGGACTCTAGATCGACAAGATCTGAGAGCCTAGCAGAATAAATAAAAAAGACCCATACCTGACAGTACATGTATAAATTGAGGTTTTTGGAAAGTACTGTGCATAAATAAAATTAAAGTCCTACCACTTATCTATTCTCACATTTGAGGGGGAGGAGAGGGAGGAGTATCTCAAAGATACAGGCAACCATTGTTCAGAGCAAACTGAGGAATGATTAGAGGGACTGAATCAAGCACTGTAGATAAAAAAAATAGATGACAGCTTCAAATATGACCTCCAAATCCAAAGTCATAGTTAACTGCAGGGCAATAACTTGAGATTCAGTGAATCTCACATGGATAACTCTATTAGTCCTAAAAGGTGAGCAGTAGCAAGTGTTAATTTATTTAATGATGGTTACATTAGTTTCCTAAACAATGCTAAGGAGGTCAGATTAATTGGTCATAAATATCAAGACCATAAATATGTCTAAATATGCTGTTCCTATAATTCTACTTCTAGGAACACATATTAAGGAAATCAAAGACATGCACAAATATTTATATAAATAATGCTCTAGTACACATTATTTATAGTTGTCAAAAATGGAACCTAAATGTTTCAAAATGGGAGGTTGTCAAATAAAGTAGATTATAAATCAGGACAATGACGAGAATATGAACTCAAATTTGCAGGAGAAAATACATGTAATATATGTGCATATAAAAACAATAGGGGGAAGCGGGTGTGGCTCAGTGGATGGAGCCCCCGTTTACCATATGGGAGGCCCGGGTTCGCGTCCCGGGGCCTCCTTGTGAGGGCACGCCGGCCTGAGCGGTGCAGTGGGCTGATGCAGCAACCTCATGGCAGGAAGCGGGTGTGGCGCAATGGATAGAGCACCCGTTTACCATATGAGAGGCCCCGGGTTCGCTTCCCGGTGCCTCCTTGTGAGGGCAGGCCGGCTAGCGCAGCGCCGTGGGCTGATGCGGCAAGACCTCACAGCAAGGGGGAGATAAGCAGACACAGAGAAGACACGCAGCGAATGGACACAGCAGCACAAGCAGCAAGGGGGGGATAAATAAATAAAATAAATAAATATTTAAAAAAACAAACAAACAATAGGGAGTGGGTGTAGCTCAGTGGTTGAGTGCCTGCTTCACATGTATGAGGTCCCGGGTTCAATTTCTGGTACCTTCTAAAACCAACCAACCAAACAAAAAAGAAACAAAACAAAAACAAAAAAACAGTGGAAGGGCAAATCAAATATTGAGGAATAGTAAACTTACAGGTGATATTAGTTTTCCTCTTTAGAATTTCTTTCCTTTCTTTTTTCCGTTTCTTTATTTTCTAATTAAATAGCTAAAATGTATTAATAAAAAAAAAGAGGAATGTAATAATCAGCTATTTTTTTCACCAAGAGACTCAACTGTGTTCTAGAAACAATACTTCTATTAAAGCAGTTAAGTTTGTTCTTTTAGCAGCCATATCACTATGTAGTTTATAGGAACTCCTGCATTGAAAACAAAACAAAACAAAACCCTGCTGCCAATGGCAACTGAACAAGGACCAACAAAATTAAATATCTGGATAATCTTTTTTTTTTTCTTTTAAATCTAAATGCATTAAAATTAAAACATACGTGTGCATCTTTTGCTAATCACAAAGTTCAGATTTTTCTGATTCTTGACTCATCATCCAATGTGACTTAATCTTCCCAGCTTTATATCATCTGCAAAAATTTTTGAATTCATTCAAGTGGCTAATAAAATCGATGGCCATGCTGCCTCACACTAATAACTACTTCTCCAGGTTGATATCCACCTGCAAATCCTAACTGAAGAATAAATAGTTGCATAGGGAAACCAAAGGGGTTGAATTAGTGTTTTTCAAACTGTAAGACACATTACTGAGTCGTAGAATCAATTTAGGGGGTTCCAAACAATACTGAGAGAGAGAGAGAGAGAGAGAGAGAGAGAGAATAGAACATGAAGTATCAAAGTGTATCTCATATACAAAGGGTAAGTATTATTCTGTGAAACTTTCATTTAAGAATATATATTTATGAACCAGGGCACAAAAGAAAATGTATTTCTTTTTGTAGATAATCTTAAAAATGTCTGAAAGCCACCAATGATTTCTAAGGTCCCTCCTATAATGCTGTTATCAGTAAGCCTACATTTAACAATCTTGGGTAAAGAATATCATGACAGCCTACTAACATTGTCAGGAAAGAAAATTAAGTTCACCTAAAGATTAGTTCATACTAATAAAAATAGTAAGTTTCAGAGTTGTCAGTATGACATTTTATATTCTTACATAGTTGCTTTTACCTTAAGTCTATTTCTCTTCTTCAGTCTCTGTTTGGGTTAATAAAACTACCATCACCTCAGTCACCTAGCTTGAATTTTAATAGCTATCATCCTCTTCCATTTCTCCCATTTCTATCATTTGCCAAGTACAACTGACTCTAGATCAAGTATCTCTTATATATCTGCCCCTCCCTCTTCTCTTACAACTCTAAAGTCTTCTTTACCTCCTGCTTGAATTCTTACAATAAATTTCAAAGCTACCAATGAACACTAAACACTTTACCCTGCTAATAAGGACCTTCCATAACCTGGTTCTAATCTACCTTTAAACCTTTAAAATAGTACTTGCTTCTAATGTTTTTTTTTT
>JAQZBX010022922.1:0-31203 GCA_029593785.1 Cabassous unicinctus | reverse complement strand
TTAAGCAACTAAGTTAGTAATAATTTGTTAAAGCAGCAGCAGGAAAATAATATCATTAGTATAATTTTCATGGAATGTACTTTGATAGCATATTTCAAGAACCTTAATATGTTTGTTATTGATCCCAGTAATTCCATTGTTAATAATTTATCCTGAGGAAAGAGTGAGAAAGAATATCTGTGCTGAAAGATGTTCATTGCAGCATTAGTTACAATAGCAAAGAACAGAAACAATCTAAATGCCCAACAGTATTATCCTGGTTTTAATATATTATGATACTTTCATATGATGCAACCTAAAAAACAAGGTTTTGAAACCTATCTTCTGGGGTTCATCCAGCTTCAAACCATCACAGGGCCAAACGAAAATATTTTACAAAATAAAAGAAATATAAGAAGTTATAGAATTCCTTGTGTATCTGTGCATGGAAGTGATTTTGTTTCCTAATGGTAACAGTATCTTTAGCATCCTGGAATCTCAGGGCTGAGGAGATGCTTGTGAGTGCCCTAGTCCATGCCCAACTCCAGGCTGAATCTCCTCTCCATGGAGACGATGATGTTCTTCAAGTTAACCCATTCCTGTGGGTGTGACCCTCTTGTGAGCAGGGCCTTTTGGTGAGGCTATCAGGGGCCCTGGGGATGGAAGCCTGTACCTTTGTCCTTGTGGAGTATGTGCTTTGCCTATCTAACTAAGACAGAAAAGCCAGCTTCACTGGGTGGGCTCAGGTAGGTTCTGTGTCCTGCTGGACTGTGAGGTCCCTGAGAAAAGAAGGATGCCTATCTTATTTCCATATATGCCCAGCATGTAGCAGTTGCTCAATGAATATTTCCTGTGGAATGAGTCAAAGGGAAGGGGCTGAGGCTGTTCAGAGCAGCCACTGGCTAGGTAGGTGTATTAGTCAGCCAAACGGGTGCTAATGTGAAATACCAAAAATGGGTTGGTCTTTATAAAGGGTATTTATTTGGGGTAGAAGTCCACAGATGCCAGGCCATAAAGCATTATGTTTCTTCTCTCACCACAGTCCATTGCCACGTGTTAGAGCAAGACAGCTGTCAGCGTTTGCCAGGTTCAGGCTTCTGGGGTTCCTCTCTTCCCGGGGCTGCGTTTCTCTGGGCTTAGCTCCTGGTTCCTCCACAAGGTCAGCTGTAGACGATCAGGCGAACGGCTTGCTTCTCTTCTCCTGGGGCCTTCTTTCCAACATCAAAGCTGCTTCTCAAAGATTGCTTCAACTCTGTTCTTTGCCTAGCCTTTTATATTCGATTCCCCATCCACCAAAGGATGGGGCTCAACACCCTATGACGTGGCCCAGTCAACACCCTAATCATAACTTAATCATGCCCAGATTAACAGATCAGTTTAAAAGCATGATCCAATTATATTTTTGGAATTCATAATTACATCAAACTGCCCAACGGACACAGTAGGGATGACCCCCAAGTGGGGTGGATGGCCGTGCCCTTCACAGCACCCACAGGGACGTGACGGCCTGTGGTTGATGTAGTCGCTGTTTCCAAATGCAGGGAACAGGCCCCAGGTACTTCTGGGAACCCGAGTTTCTAGGTTTAAATGAGGCGGAAACACAATTTGTTCCTGGGAGTGGGCCAGAAAGTGGAGAGAGATATGAAAAGTGTCTTCATGGCTGTTTTCCTGTCCTGTCTGGAACCAACTCAAGGCAGGGTCCCCATGTCTGCAACTGACCTCAGGGGAGGAAAGCCGCGCTGATCACACGGAGGCTTAGTCGCACGTGACCCAAATCAGGAAGTTCTGGATACGTACTCTTTACCTACGAGGGCTGAGAGTAGCTTTGGCATCACGACTCCAGGGCTCACCCTCTGTCATCAGGGCACTCTGATCTCCCTTGCCCTCCACGCTCCGCTCCTGTCTGTACCTTGGCCTCCTTCTCTTTTGTGCAGACGGGCTCCTTCCATGCTGTGGGAAGATGGCTCCTGGCAGCCAAAGTCACATCCTTCCAAACCTATCATCCCAAGGCCAAAGGCAGCTGTATATGGCAGAAATAGTCTGGAAAAAAAGTCTGATGGACTGACATGAATCATGTGTTCATCCCTGAATGGATCTCCATGGCCAAAAGGATGGAGCCTCTGAGAGGCCACACCCAGGTAGGTGCCTGCAATCGACAGAGCCCTTTGGACTGGGGCGGTGGTGGTGGTTTCTGGGAGGAAAAGGGGGTGCCAGGCAGCCCCCAACAACAGCTATCTTTGACAAGACCTCAACTCCCCTTCCAAACTCTGCTCCCCTCCCCTGTAACTGTGCCAACCCCCCTCTTTCATATATAAACCATCTCTGTCTTCTGTAAATTCCATATTTTTAGAGTTTCAATCATGGGCCTCTTAATTAGACCTGCTCACTGTGCTGTGGTGCCTTTGGTTCTGTGACATGGGGCTGCAGGGAGAAGCTGCTAAAGAGGACTAATTAAGACTCGGCGTGCTTTCAATAACGTACATGGAAATGAACAAATTAACTGACGATGCCAAAAAGGCAATATCGCCCCAGTGGGGATTCCGCATATGGAGATAACATTAAGGAACGCAATAGTCATTGAGAGGAAACTATGAATTGTGAGTGATAGTCGGTCCCATTACCTCTCAGGTGTCAGATATAATAGCAGGAAAATGTCATAAAATGTTAGGAGACAAAACAAACTGAGGTTAAGAAAGCTCTAGTGGGGGAAGCTGAGCAAAGGAAATTGCGAGAACCTGCACTGGGGAGGTTTTACTTAGAGTCAGGGGACACGTCCCAGCAAAAATAGCCTGTCGCTGCTGGCCAGTCTTTGCAAACGTGTGACATTCTGCTTCATGTACTTTTCCGTCTGTTGTTAGGCTTGGATAGGACTGAGGAAGCTGCGCTAATGACGCAGCCAAAGAGATTCCCTGGGGGCACATCCAGGACAGTAAGTCTCAACTGTCAGCATTAGCATCATGTGGGAATTTGTTGGGAATGCAAAATCTTAGGACTCACTGCAGACCTACTCTGGGAATGGGGGCCCAGTAATCTGTTGTTTTTTAATTTTTTAAATTTTTTAATTTTTTAATTTTTATTTAATTAAAAAATTTTTTTTTTATTTTTTAAAAGATGCTTAGATTATATAAATTTTACACAAAAAATATAGGGATTCCCATATGCCCCACTCCCCACACCTCCCACACCCTCCCTCATAAACATCCTTCATCAGTGTGGCACATTCATTGCAACTGATAAACGCATCCTGGGGCTTTGCCATTAAGCATGGACCAAAGTTCACATTGTAGTCCACACTCTCTCCCACAGTTCTGCAGGCTATGGGATGATATAAAATGGCCTATATCTTTCGTTGCAACATCATTCAGGGCAATTCCCAAGTCCCGAAAAAGCCCCCGTATTACAATTGTTTTTCCCTCTCCCTGCCCCCAGAGCCTCCAGAGGCCACTGGCTCCACATCAATGTTGTAATTTCTTCCATTGCTAGAATCACAGTATGTCTATAGTAGAATACCAGTAAGTCCAATCTGTGTTTTAACAAGCCTTCTAGGCCAGTCATTCGGATGCAGGCTCAAGTTTGAGAACCACTGGTCTTGGAATTGGGATTGTGGGGTCTGGTCCAAGCTGTGCCAATTGCGAGCTGATCTGACCACTTAACCCCTCTGATCCCACATTGGCAGAGACAATAGCCTCCTTCACCAGGTTTCTATTAGAATCAAATGAGGTAATTGATATAATTGAAAACAGCAGAGAGTGACACAAATGTGATGAATTATAATTATTATTTCAGGGACAGATGGTCCAGCTAAAATGGGGAGCCCTGTATGCAGGGCAGTGTGAGATGTGCAAAGGCAACTAAAGGACCTGGCATGAAACTTGAATTCTGGGGGGAAAACTGCAGTTTTTACTTCCCAAACAAAGGGTCTTTAAAAAGGCTTGCTGCCTCTCAAACGCCTTCCCCCAGACTGCTTTCTGATAAGTTGATTGTAAAGGTATCAGAAGCATCTGGTTCTCATTTCCCTTTAAAATCACAGGGGCATGAAGATGAAAAAGAACTGTGGCTGGAGATGAGAGCTTTGCCAAAGCCCCTCCATAATTGAAAATGGTTCCAGGTGCTCAGGCTCGGAATAAGTGCTTGGGCTGTCACCCAGGCAAAGGCTGAGGCCAGTGGAAGAGGTGTCCTGTGCCTGCCAAGATGGCCGCCTGGGAAGAGGAGGCATCCTGTGCCTGCCAAGATGGAGGCTTGGGAATCATAGGGAAGGGCAAAGAGGTACCTGGGCAGATAGCCACGTACTCCTTCCCTACTTCCGGATGTGTGACTGGTGAGAGAGGTGAAATGAGTATTAAAAACATCCACAAAGGGGAAGGGAGGCCCAAAAGGAGACGTGTTGCTTGGGGTAGGGGAAGAAGGAGGCATGGCCAGAACCTCACTTTCCTTAGATGTTGAGGTGTAAGTTCAGAGATTTCTTACTTGAACCAATAACCATGGGATACTAGAGCCTGAGAAGACTCTGGATACCTCCAAACCCTATCATCTTCCTTCCTTTTCAGATGAGAAGACGGAGGCTAGAAAGGCTCGGGGCAAAATGCTAGCACTGGCAGATCCAGAATTTGAACTTGAGTTTTGCTGTCCTGGCTAAACAATCTGGATAAGTAGGTGCAAAGGTAATTTCTGCTTTGTCATTCTTGAGGGGTCAGCTCTGATGGGGAGGGGCTCAAAGTAAATATTTATAGGTAAATGTCAGGCATTTTGTGACAAGCATGGCTTTGACCAATAATCAAGAGTGCTGATTCCATTGCTAGTGTCATATTCCAGAACAGTGTCTCTGAGATGCATGGGGGGGCATGTCCAGCCTGGAAGCATAACAGAGGGTCACGGTGGGGGATGTTTATAAACCATATGGCTTCCACGGCCATTCCCTTCAGACTCACTTGCTCTGGTGTTAACAGAAGTGGTTCTTGGGTATATTAAGGTGGTAAAATTTGGAAACCTGGGCAGCCTATGTGACCTCATTTTCATCACCAAGTCTTTGTTGTTGTCTGTTTGTGGCACATCATTTTGGTGTCATGTGGCATATAAGTCAATATTTATGTAAAAATTTAATTCTTGTTATTCGTGGATTGTGTGTTTGTGACTTCACCTACTTGCTGAAATTTATTTATAACCCTAAAATAAATACTCGTGGCACATTTGCGGTCACTCCTGGACAATTGCAGGAGAGCAAAATATTTGAGTCACTGGATGTGCATGATCCCACCTGAGATTGGCCGAGGGGACACTTGCCTCCCTGTTTCAACTCTCATTCTGTAAGCAATGGTCCTTTTTGTGGCATAGGTAGTGCCATGTTTTTCACATTTTTTGTCCTTTTTGTGGATTTCCCTTTTAAAATGACCCCCAAACATAGTGCTCAAGTGCTGTCTAGTGTTCCTAAGAGCAAGAAGGCTGCGATGTGGCTTTTGAAGAAAATGCTGTGTTAGATAAGCTTCATTCAGGCATGAGTTATAGTGCTGTTAGCTGTGAATCCCATATTAAAAATCAACTCTACATATTAAATACGGCGTCTTTCAACAGAAACACACATAAAACAAGGTTATATATTGAAGGATTGATGAAAATGTTTTGACCAGAGACTTGCAAGCACCCAACCCTGTATTTCTCTCAGGAGCAATGGGTCCATATTGGCTAATTCAGTGTTTGTGGTAACTTTATAGGCTATAACTGCCATGAAGACTGAGCATTGCCTGCAGTTCCTTTTCCTTCCTTTTGAAGGCCTGACCAGCTGTCATCCTATCCCACTTCCTTTCCAATCTCTGCTTACCTTGGTTTTCCAGTATTCTGCCCCTGTTGTGGGGCTGACAGCCTACAACAACCCTGCCCTGAAACAAGGTCGAGAACGGGCAAGGAGAGGGGTTGACACTTCCAAGTTCAAGGGCTATACTTGAGACAAGCTCCCTAGACCTGCAGGGGATCACCAAGGCCACCTTGGAAGAGGAGAGGGATTGTTTGAACGTCCTGCCCTGAAAAGGCTTGTGCTTGTCAAGTGATTTACCAGATCTGAATCTGCATAAGAGAGAGAGTTTCTGGATGCCTTTGTTTGAAGAAGGTGATTAATTTACTGGACTAATTGCCAGTCTTCTGCATTGACATACAAACATATGCACACAAACTGAGCAGTGTCTTAACAAATGCTTGGCCCATACATCAGAGCTGAGCTGGTTCTTGGAGGGCTAATTGATTGTACATAAATTTCCTATTGAAAATCAAAGCAAAAAATGTACAGGGGAGAAGATATTTTTTTGCAAAGAATAATTAAGCCAAAGGACGCTTCTTCAGTGGAAGGAAGGGGGTTAGAGTGAGCACTAATGATATTTCCCAGTCTTTATGAGAGTTAGAGGCAGAGGTTTAGATTCAGAAATGTTTCAGGCTGGCATTCAAGGCCTTCCCAAATATTGTCCCTTTATGGCCTTCTCCTCAGGGCTCCCTGCACTGAACTCCCTGATTTGAGCAAACCAGGTTCTGGTCTGTTCTTGGGACATGCTTTCCTTCCTCAATATGCCCCACTTATACTATGCTTTGGACTTCTCTTTTCTCAATACTTCTGTTTGCTGAAATACAACCAACTGAATCTCCAAGGCCTGACATTTTCTCCTCAGCCATCTCATGCCGAATGTGACAATTTCCATCCTTGCGTTTCAATCACCTTTTGTTTATGTGTCTCTCATGAACTTTAATTTTATCTTTTATTACAGTTATACATCCTCCCTCCAGGTCAGCCTATAAACCACTGGAAGGCAGATGTTTTAGTTTCCAGGGCTACTGATGCAAAGTGCCAGAAATATGTTGGCTTTTATAATGGGGATTTATTCGGGGTAAAAGCTTACAGTTCCAAGGCCATGAAAAGTTCAAATCAAGGCACCATCAGAGGCGCTTTCTCACCTAAGTCAGCTACTGTTGACCCCGGCGTGCTGCCACATGGTGTAGCCAGATGGCTGCCGATCTCTGCTGAGGTTTCAGCCTTCCCTTCTGGTCTCCTGTTGAGCTGCTGCATGGGCTCAGCCTCTCGGGACTTCAAGCTTAAGTGATCCTGTAGTACTTTCTCTTACATGGCAGGATCAAACATGGTGGTTCCTTTTCCTGTGTTTATCTGAGAGAGTCTCTCTCTGTGTTTCCGTTTGTATCAGACCCAGCAAGGGGGTGGAGACTCAACCTGAGTTGCTCCTCACTGGCAGTCTAATCAAAAGCCTGAAAGTGATCTTATCAAGTAATCTAATCAAAGGCCCCTCAACTGAACTTAATGCAATCAAAGAGTGTCACTCCCACAGGATTAGATTAGTTTTACAAACACAATATTTCTCTTTTTGGGATTCATAAAATAATGTTAAACTGCCACAACAGGAATGGTAATCGTGTCTTATTCAGCATCCTCAGGATTCCATGAACGATGTCTAATTTCTCTAAATGTCTATGGCATTTTATCAAGATGTAATTACGTCCAATTGTATTAACTGGACCAATGAGTCCTAGCTCTTCTAGGTGGGTGACTCATTCTTTCCTTTATTCAAAAAATATTTGTTGAATGCTAAGTCTCTTCCTAGCTTTGTGCTCAACACTAAGATGTAAAGATAAATAATGTATAATTGTTGCTGTCACACAATTTATAGTCTAAAGGAGGATACAGACACATATACAGGCAATTACAATGTGGTGTGATTAATGCACAGTAATAGAGGAGTTGTAGGAGAGGAGATATGGAAGGAGGGACATTTAATCTAGACTTGATGTCAGGGTGGAGAAAGCTACCCAGAGGAAGTGATATTTACTCTAAGACCTAGAAGTTACACAGACAAAGAAGGGTGGGTGAAGATTGTTTTAGGGAGATTTATTAGTCAGGGTTCTCTAGGGAAACAGAACTGACAGGAGATATCTGTAAGTAGTGTGAGATTTTATAAAATTCTCTCACATGGCTGTGGGGATGCACATTATAAAATTCTCTCACATGGCTGTGGGGATGCACAAGTCCAAATCCAGCAGGGCAGGTTGTAAACCAGGAGCTCCGATGAAGGTCCTTGATGAGTTCCCAGGAGACACTAGCTGTCTGAAGTGGGGCTGGGAATTCTCTCTCTGAATCCTGAAATCACTTCCCTTTTTAAGGCCTTCAACTGATTGAATAAGACATCACTCATTGCTGACAGCAATCTCCTTGGTTGATTGTAGCTGTAATCAGCCATCTTTAAAATCCATTCACTGATGATTAAAGTCCATGAAATGTCCTTGTATTACATTTAGCCCAGTGCTTTCTTTACCAAACAACTGGGCATCATTACTTGGGTGAGTTGACACATTAGTGTAATCATCACAGGAGGGAAGAGCATGGGCAAGACCCTGTAGGGTGAGAACAGGTGGATTAGTTAGCTAATGCCACAACACAGCTGTGTAACAAAAACTCATTTGCATACAACAATCACACACTTTCATGGGTTGTTGGATTGGTTCTGCTCTCTGGGACTTCATTCTAGGGCCCAGGCTGAGGGGGCGGTGTCTACCTGGGAGAGACTCATCTCATGGCAGAAGCATAAGAGGGCACAGCTGACCACACAAACACATTTAAAAGCCCTCTTTACATCACTTCTCCCCATATGCCATTGACTGAAACAAATTATGTGGACAATCCTCAAATGGGCAGGGGGTATACATTCCAAGAAAGTGGAGGGGGAGAGAATGGATATTTCTGAACACTGATCTAATCTAACAACAATGTGGTCCTGTTAAAGCTGTGAAGAATGGCTGGAACAAAGAGCATGCTAAAGGGTAGTTGAGAAACAAGACTGAAGAGATGAGCAGGGACTAGAGCATCAAGGCAGTTGTAAACCCCATCAAGAAGTTTGGACTCATCCTGAAGGCAATGTGGCACCCCGATACGGAGCAACAGAGTCATATTTGCATTTTTATAAGAATGTTTTGGAAGGGACACTCCTGGAAGCAAAGAGACTCGGAATTATTGAATAATTCAGGCAAGAGACTATCCTGGCCTCATGTAGGGGAGTGGCTGTGGGTGAGAGTGCTTTGGGGGAGATTGATTAGAGACGGGAGGTGGGAACAGGAGGAGTCAAGGATGACCCCAGCATAAAGCGTACGTCCCTCCTTGACAGTACAACTACTGCCTGCTTCTGCCAGGTGGGGCGCTCCTTGCACCCAGGAGTGGGGTGCTAAGGATAGAAAACAGCTTGCCTGACAAGCTTTCTGAAAATAGGCATTCCCACACCTCATTGTAAATCCATATCTCTTGGGTGCTTTCTAAAAAAATGCATATACCTGGTCTCCAACCTAGACTTCCTGAATTAGTATTTCTGGTATAAGACCTGGGACTCTGTATCTTTTTTAAAAACAGCCCCGGTGTCCTTGAGGCAGCTATTCCAGTATTGGCCTACAGATGGGCATTGTCTTAATGTTCTCCTGTTTCTCATGTATGGGCTTCATTTCCCCAGCTTGAACCCACTGTGGTCCTGGCCCAGGCCTGGTCCATAGTAGTGGACTTGGAGGCCTTCCTTTCAGCTTCAGGGGAAATTCAGAGGTGTCTGGTGACTGTTGAAGGATAGCTGCTCCCCCCTCGTGCCCCACATGGAGGTCTGGGTGTGGGACAAGGCTGATGATTCCCCTTTCCTTGAACGTCCACTGACTCTCAGCAATGTGAATGCAGCACACCTTCCTCCACTATCTACTTTAACAACAAGCCTATTGCCCAGGATGTCCTTACTGCCTAAGAACACAGTCCTAGTTGGACCAACCAAGATAATAAGGCCTATGTAGAAAACGCTTTCAAAGCAGATGTGGTGGATGGAATAACGGTCCTCCAAAGGTGTCCACACCCTACTCCCTGGAAACATGACTATGTTACCTGACATGACAAAAGAGACTTTGCAGGTGTGATTAAGTTAAGGAGCTTGAGATGGGGAGGTCATCCTGGATTGTCTGGGTGGGTCTGATGTAATCACAAGGGTCCTTTTAAGGGAAAGAGGGAGGTAGGAGAGACACAGTCAGAAGGTGATGTGATGATGGAAACAGAAGTTGGAATGGTGCAATTTGTAGATGATGGAAAGGGGTCATGAGTCAAGGAATGCAGGTGGCCTCTGGAAACTGAAAAGGCAAGGAAACCAATTCTCCTCTGGAGCCTCCGAAAGGAATGCAGCCCTGACAACACCTTCATTTTAGCTCCATGAGACTCATTTCATACCATGATCTGTAAGATAATGAATTTGTGTTGTTTCAAGCCACTATACATCAGTAACAGGAAACTAATACAGCAGGCAAAGCATTAAATAATCACATGTTTATGTTCACATCATCAACTGCACATATGTATATGCTGAGAGCCAAGTGTACTGACATGGACTCCTGGAAAAGCCTGTGTGTGCCTTGGTGTACATGGATAACAGGGCAGCCTGTTTCAGTGCATTTGTTCTCCTTCTAGTATGGGGATCGTGATGGAAGGGCTCTGGCTTGTCAATGAAGGTGTCACTGGTGCTGGTCACAGCACCTGGCAGAGGGGAGGTGTCCCCACAGTGTTTGGTAGATAAATGAATAAATATTTCCTTCCATGCACCTGATACATCTGTAACAGATCCATAGCAGCAGTCTGCAAATTCCACCCTAATGAGACACATTGTTCTTGGGTACTGTATTAGTCAGCCAAAGGGGGTGCTGATGCAAAGTACCAGAAATCTGTTGGCTTTTATAAAGGGTATTTATTTGGGGTAAAAGCTTACAGTTACAAGACCCTTAAGAGTCTGACTCAAGGTTACTTTTCTCACGTGTTGAAGCAAGATGGCGGGTGATGTCTGGGAGGGTTCAGCCTTCCTGTCTCTCTTAAGGCTCCATGGGCCCAGCTTCTTCTGAGCTCAGCTGTAGGCTGGAGGGCTTGTTTCTTTCTGGGCCTTCTTAGCTGCTCAGGGCTCTGGTCCCTTCAGCTGCAAACTATGAGGCAAATGGCTCATCTCTCTCTGGGGCCCCAGGATCAAGTTCTCTCCTCTGCCATGTCTATGGAGCTCTCTCTATTCCCAAGTATCTTCTTCTGTGTGTCTTTTTCTGTGTGAGTGTCCATTTATATTGCCCACCAAGGGGATGGGGACTCAACTTTAAGTTGCCCTAATGACGTGGTCAAATCAAAGCCCTAATTTTGATTTAATCACGTAAATGTAAAACCTTTGGATTTAATGCAATCAAAGGGTACCATGCCCATAGGGACAGACCAGTTTATAAATATCTCTTTTTGGAATTCATAAATAATATCAAACTGTCAAAGGTACCTATCATCCATCTTCCAGGCTGATATTCTATGAGACAGGTCAGTTGTGAGAACTTCCTACAAGGAAGAATCATGGAACTGTTGGCACTGCCAGTGACCTTTGGGATCATCTAGTTCAGTGATTCTTCTTACCACTCCCCAGGTTCCCACAGAGAATGTAAGTTATGGACTGAATTGTGTGCCCTGCCCCCAAAGAAAAAAGATATGTTGACTTCCTAAACCCCAGTGCCTCAGAACGTGAACTTATTTAGAAATAGGGTCTTTACAGATGGAATCAGGGCAGTTCAAATGAGATCACACTGAAGTAGAGTGAGTCCTTATTCCAGTATGACTGGTGTCATTTAAGAACAGGAAGTTTGGACACAGACCCAGGCGAGAAGCCATATGATGACGGAGATAGAGAACCCCATGGATTGCTGGCAAGTCACTGCCAGAAGCCAGGAGAGAGGCATGGAACAGGGAAGCATGGTGCTGCTGACACCTTGAGTTTAGACTTCTAGCCTGCAGAATTGTGAGACAATACATTTCTGTTGTTTTAAGCTGCCTAGTTTGTGGTACTTTGTGATGGCAGCCCTGAAAAAAAGACAAGGTGGGATAAGAAGCCAGCTGTTGGTGGATTCCACAGTTGGCCCTGTGATGATTCTGATCTGTGTGGCAATGGGATTTCAGCTAGACTCTGGGGCAAGGCTACAGATCTAGGGAGACCTGCAAAGCAAGACTGGGCAATAAGTCCCCTAGTCACTCAGGAGGAATTTAAGGTAGACAACAGAAGTCCACAGCAGAATAGGTTTAATGCCTGAGGAGTAGCTGCTTGATACCCTGAGTTGGGTCCTGAGAGCCATGGAGGGGTTTGGGTCCTCTCCCCCAGCAGGCTTTTGGGGAAAGGGGAATGTGCCAGGCCATGTACCATCCCAAGATCCTTGGGCTCTACCAGGCTGGGCCCACAATGGTGGTGAGCTATATGGATGGATGGATGGATGGATGGATGGATAGATAGATAGACAGATGATAGATAGGATGATATAAAAACGTGGCAAGAAGCTAATAGTAAATTGGGTATTTGGGTGGGGCTTATGTTAGCGTTCTTTGTACTGCTTTTGTATTATTTTTGCAAATTTTCCTGAATGTTTGAAGTTATTTCAAAATAAAAAGTTTTTTAAAAAATGCAGTAAGAATTCAGAGAAAGGGAGTACCAACATAAAATGGAGTAGCCAGGGACAATTCTATGTAGGAGGTGAGGTCTGGACTATCCTTCAAGACTGGACTTTATACCTTGGCAGGGAGCCTCTGATTCAGCAGTGATTCAGCACATGGCCATGAAAAACCCACAGTAGGGGACTTCTAGTTGAGAGGGAAGAGGTGAAGGGTGGCTGGGGCTTCTCATCCTGGATCTTCTTAGATGTAGTTGTGACATCACAGGCTGACCCTGGTTGTCTGGATGCTCATGGCAGGGTTTCCCCTTGTCCCTGCATTCACAATTGTTCCATCAACCATTGTCTACAGTCATCCTGTACCACAGGATGCTGGAGGGACATACAGGTCATCCTGTTACCTCCCAAGTAATGCATTTTTGTTTTCATAGCAACCTGGCTTCCTTGAGACGCATGTGGAGGTGTGGGATTATGCGAGGAGGAGATGATACATCAGAGGCCCTGTGTGGAAATGTAACCCCCAGGAGGCTTCCATCAGGACCTGGGCCAGCAGGGCCTTGCCTGCATGATTACCCGGCATCTGGCATCCTTTCCCTTCCCTCTAGGCGCTGTTCCCATCTTTTCCAGCAACTCTGCCACCCATGGCTTAGGTCCTCTTATTAAAAACCTTCATTATTTGCTTCACATCAGTAACTTTCTCCTTAATCCCTTTGTTCCTGCTTCCAGGGAAATTTGCATTATATTCCTGATGTGTCATTTTAAAAAGTAAATGAGCAGTCAGTGGGATTTCAGATATCAGCTCACAGATTGGAGATAAATTTGGAGACATTGGAAACCAGAAGGGCAGCTTAGCTGTGGAATTTAGATTCTGGGGTTTCTGAAGCTGTGGGTTATGTTGCCTCCTGTTTATAAGTGTCTTGGAGACCCTAAGACAGATTTTATGCCTTGGATGCTATAGAAGCCTTGGAAGAATCCTTCAGTGACTGTCATTTCAGCCAAAGGAAGTGATAATAAGCATCCTAGGCACCAATAAATGAAAATGATACATTATCAGAGCCTGGTGGTTGGCATGGAGGGACAGGCAGGAGCTCTTTGGGCTGCCAAAGAGGCCAAAATCAACTTCCTCTGTCACTGAATACCCTGGATTCTAAACTGTGATTTACTCACAGTTACACCAAAGCCCCTTGTTTTCAGACATCTGGTTTACCACATGCCATTTCCTCTTTTGGAATGCTCTTCCTTCTCCCTCTTCTCAGTGTAATGAATTCCTCCTCATCCCTCGATATTTAGCTCAAATCGCACCTCCCCTCTGGTTGTCCTCTCTGTCAATGCCCCAGGCAGAATTAGAGGCTCTTTCTTTTTAATTCCACAAAGCTGCCTCCATGATAGCACTTACAACTTCGGAAACCCTCTGTTTATTTTGTCTTCCTTATTTATAAGCATCTTAAGGGAGGGAGCTGTGTTTTATTTACCTTTGAGCCCCAAGCACCTAGCAGAGTGTTTGGGACCATGTTAACACTTACTAAATAGTTGTCAATTAAATGAACAAATTCCAACAGCAGCAATTGTGGCTGTGCTTCAGGAAACCTTCTGCACTGCTGTTGTTCAGACCTTGTTCTGTTTTGTAACCCAGAAGGGAAGAGGAGAATTAAGTGGCAATATGAGGGTCTAGACCGGAGCAGGGCAGGAATAGGGATGACGAGAGGATGGGAAGGGAGGCATCTATTGGAGCAGGTGGAATGTTAGAGATTCCAGGTGTTCAGCTTCATGAAAACAGGAATGTCTTGATGGGGGCAGGTCATCAGATGATTTGACAAGAATTGATCGAGTTCCTGCTATATCCCAGAAGTACATACAGAACTGATACCTGCTTTGAAGTCTCCTGTAGTCCAATGGTGGGGATATATGTGAAATAAATAAGCACATGAGTACATATATACTTACAAATCACGAGAGAAAATTGAAGGGAGCTCTACATAACGAATGGAAGGGAATCTGGTTTAGAGTGGGTGGGTCAGGGTAGGCCTTTACGAGGGGTTGGCAATTAAGCAAAGGCCTGAAGGTTGATGCTGGAGAAGAGAATTGTCAGCGAGATGGCTGGCTGGCGCCAGGGAGCTTTCCCATATGCCCAAGACTCTCCAAAGGGCCTCCAGCCTGGGACATATACATGCCTTGGTTCTCTTCTTCCCCCCATATCGAAAACCCTCTGGACACTTTTTCACTGGTCACAGCCTGCCCCTGAGAATCCTGAGCAAGTGTGACGCCTGTTTTGGGAATCTGCCGGCATTGACTATGACTGCACTTTGAAGCTTTTCATCACAATGAGAGTGAAATGTCAGGCCACTGAGAGCCTGCACCAGGCTCACCCCTTCTGAGGTCTTTTTGTTCTTCATTAAATATTATACTCAAACCATCTTTCCAGCATTGTTTTCAGACCTCTGACAGAGAGAGTAAAGCTTTAGCACATTTGTTGGCCTCCTCTGATGGTACATGCTCTTATGAGGGGTGAAGAACTGGGATGGTGCAACCCAACTTTGAGATTGTAGGGAATTTCCACACCATCCACTTCAGCAACTGAAAAGTCTACTTTGTGTAACCTTCAGAGAACAGAGGCTGGGGCTCCAAATGAAATTCACTTCCAGTTTCCCTGGGGCTTAATCCCATTCGTTTTTCCTGGGGACAAGTCCCTGGAAAGCCTTTAAATAAAGGAACTAACCTCTTTCCATAAAAGGAAAAGAGTCCCCAGGACAAGGAGCTCAAACAGGGAGATTCACATATGTTATTCAACCTTCCTCTATGGATCTGGGGACCTCTGGCACCAACTGTTTAGAGCTGAGGTTGGAAATGTGTTAATAGTCTTGATTCCCATGAGAAGGAAAGATCATTCCATGGAGGAGGTTCAGGATTTTCTCCCCAATTTTCTTTAACAGCCTAAGTGCATCTTAGTCACTTAGCCTTAGGAAAGGCTCTGTTTCAGGGTAGGGAGGACAAAAGCAGAAAACCTGGCGACCTTCACCGGTGGTCTTGTCCCTTTGCCTCTGACCCCTGACCCCCGACCTGCCCACTCTTCTCCAGTGAGGACTGTGCTACTAATAGGCATGGAACCAAAATGCAAAGAAGAGCCATGCCCTTTGCCATTGGGCTAAAAGGAGGAGACAAAATGGGTCAGTTTCACTTTCAGTACCAAGAATGGACAAGTTCACTGGGACTTGATCCCATCTCAGGGAGAGCTACTGACCAGGAGCCACATCTGAATGGCTTTCAAAGTTTCTAGAAACATGGTCACATGTCCATGTAGATTATTTTATTTCCCTCCACGTGTATCCCTGAAGTGACCTCTAATGAAATCCCAAACCCAGAAAGGCCCTATGGACTTTTCCTTGGGGACAATTAAAAAAAAAAAAAAAGAGTAGCTGGGGAACTTGGAGGGCCAGTCTGGAGGGACTGAACTTTAGTGATGGCATGGAGAGAGGAGAGCTGGAGGGGTTTTTCAGGACTATGACAAAGAAGGAAAGCCTCCACTTTTAGTAGTAAAGAGGCCTATATTGCCTTTTTGCAGAAATGGAAATGCTGATCTTCAAATTCATATGGAATTGTAAG
Organism: Cabassous unicinctus; assembly: GCA_029593785.1. Lineage (NCBI taxonomy): Eukaryota > Metazoa > Chordata > Mammalia > Cingulata > Chlamyphoridae > Cabassous > Cabassous unicinctus. The sequence goes on along the minus strand of JAQZBX010022922.1, from coordinate 15,174 downwards.
GGGCTCCAAATAGCCAACACTATTTTGAAAAGAAGAGCAAAGTTGGAGGACTCAAACTCCCCAATTTCAAAACTTACTACAAAGCTATACTAATCAAAACAGGTGTTAATAATAGGTAGGGGGTCATGTATTCTATTTTCTATAAGATTTTCCTGTAAACCTACAACTTCTCTAAAAAAAATTTTTTTAAAGGAAAAAAAACCAGTGTGGTATGGGCATAAGGATAGATGGGATAGAATTGAAAGTCCAAAAATCGACCTGCACATCTATGTCCATTTGATTTTCAACAAGGGTGCCATGTACATGCAATGGGGAAAGAATAGTCTCTTAAACAAAATGTGCTGGAAAAACTGAATAACCACATGCAAAAGAATGAAGGTGGAACCCTACTTCACACTTATACAAAAATCAACTGAAGAACCTAAATATAAGAACTAAAACCATAAAACTCTTAGAAGATAACATAGGGGCAAATCTTCATGACTCAAAATTCAGCAATGGCTTTTTAGATATGATACCAAAAGCATGAGTAACAAAAGAAATAATAGATAAGTTGGACTTCATCAAAATTAAGCACTTTTGTACATCGCAGAACATTATCAGGAGAGTGAAAAGACAACCTACAGAATGGGAGAAAGCAGTTACAAATCATATTTTCAGTAAGTGCTTCATGCCCAGAATATACGAAGAACACTTCCAACTCAACAACAAAAAGATGACCCAATTAAAAAATGGACAAATGACTTGAAAAGACATTTTTCCAAAGAGGATATAAAAACAACTAATAAGCATATGAAAAGATGTTCAGCATCATTAGCCATTAGGGAAATGCAAATGAAAACCATAATGAGATACCACTTCATACCCACAAGGATGGCTATTATATAAAAATTGGAAAATAACAAGTGTTGGAGAGGACGCAGAGAAATTGGACCTCTAGTGTATTGTTGGTGGGAATGTAAAATGGCACAGCCGCTGTGGATGGTTGTCCTGAGCCCCATAAGAAGGAAAAATGGTGGTTCTTCAAAAAGTTAAACAGAATTACCACACGACCCTGAAATTCTACTCCTAGGTATATACCCAAAGAAACTGAAGACTGGGTCTCAAGCAGGTACTTGTATACCACTGTTCATAGCAGTATTGTCCACAATAGCCAAAATCTGGAAACAACCCAAGTGTCTATTGACAGATGAATGGGAGAAACAAAATGTGGTACATATGTACAATGGATTATTATTTAGCTGTAAGAGGAAGTGAGGTTCTGCTACATGCTGTGACATGAATGAAACTTGAAAGCATCATGCTCAGTGAAATAAGCAAGGTATATAAGGACAAATACTGTATGATGCTACTTACATGAAATATCTAGAAATAACAAATTCACAGAGACAGAAAGTAGATTAGAGGTTGCCAGGGAATAGGAGGAAAAGGAAGGGAGAGTTTTGCTTTGTGGATATAGACTGTTTTTTAAAAAGTGTGTGTGTTGGGGAAGATGCATGGTTCCTGGACATCAGCACATTTCTGTGCTCCTGGAAGCTGGTTTTGTCTTGACACATCTTGACTCTGCAGGCCTCTTTTGGGAGTGTGGAATGTTCCCACCTCAAAAGAGGCATTCTCAGGAAATTAAAAGGAAAGGAGGCTCTGAACCAAAGAAGCCAGGCACATAAAAGATATACTGCATGATTTTGTATATCCGAATTTAAAAAACCATGCTAACTAATCCAAGAATAGAGACACCTGTGAGAGGCAGGGGGTTACCGGAAGGGCACAAGGGGGGCTTCTGGGGTTCTGACAAACCTCCCCTTAGGGATCATGGGTGTGCTCCCTTCAAGAGAATTCATCAGGTTGTACTTGGGATTTGGGTCCTTTCCTTTGTGTATACTATCACAGAGGAAACTATCACAGGCAAGAGGAGCCGAAGGAGATATGATGAATAACATAACGTGATGACGTGGATGGATTCCGGAACAGAGAAAAGACGTGAGGTAAAAACCAAGTGGGTGTGAATAAAGTGTGACGTTTCCATATTGATTCATTTATAGTGACAAATGAACCGTACTCATGTAAGCTGTTAAAAATAGGGGAAACTGACAGTGGGGTGTGTGTGGGGACTCTGTACTATCTAAAACTATTCTGAAATAAAAAGTTTATTTAAAAGACAAACAAACAAGAAAGGAAACTAGTGCTGCCCCTATGGAGGGAATGAGGGCAGGAAGGCCTGCTGGGGCTTGATGGAGAGACAGGGGGCCAATAACTGAGAGTCCCCAAAGATGGGATTGCCCTTTGAAACCTGGGAAGGAAAGCAATGTTTACTGAGCACCTGCTGTGTGTAAAACTCTTCTCTGGGGGCTTTGCCATGTGGCATCGCATTTATTGTCTCAGTAATACCGGGAGGTGAATGAGTTCCATATTTCCACTTTAGAGTTGAGGAAGGTGAGTTTGGGGGTGAGCAGATTTGACTAAGGATGCATGGCCTGTGAGTGCTAGGGAGGGGCATGGAGCTGGGATGCAAGTTCCCACTCTTTCCCAAGTTCTACAGCCTCTAGGGAGGGAAGGAGGGAGGGAGAGACAGACAGACAGACATACAGAGGCAAGGAGAGAACGAGGGAGAGAGGGACCTCATTTAAAGGGCTTCCCGGCCCAGCTCCCCTCATGTCTCCTGGTCCTCCTGAGGCTGCAAGTCCAGTGTGGGCCCTTGGGTAGATCCTGCAGCTCTTCCTAAATGTGCTCCCAGCCCCTTCCTTCTCAGGTTAGAGTTGGACGGCACTTTCCCTTCTGTGAAGAAAATAGGAATTCTTCAGGAAACCATGAACAGGGCTTGTTTCTGAGCTGTCTTAGAGGGGAGAACTCTCCATTCAGCCTTGGGGGCTGAGGAGGAGGCTCATGTCCCAGGCCTGTGGGAGCCCTGGGCCTCTGAGGGTTTGGGTCTCCTCACACTGATGGTCTCTAAATATCTGCCCAACATCATTCAGAGGAGAGGTTGGGGGAGGGTGGAGGAGGGCCACGGGGGCTGGGGCCCACAACCAGACCCCGTGCCAGCCAAACGTCCTCTCCTTTAGAGGTGGATTATGGCAAGGCGTGGTGACTGGAGCTTGTCTTTTGAGTGTCCACATCCCGCCCCACCGCCCCCAAGCAACTTCTCAAAGTGTTGTGGCAAAATACTTTGGAAGTAGTAACTGATCCTCCCCACAAACCCACAATTTCCTTGTGCTCCTGAACCCCTTCCATTCTCCCACAACAGCTGGAGACACTGCCCCCCGCCCCTCCCTGCTTCATGCAGAAGGAAGCTCCAAGAAGGAGGGACAGAGAAGGAGTCCCAATTTCTGGGGCCAGTTGGGGAAATGGAAAGGCTGTGAGGGCCGCCAACCTGGAATCCAAGAGGAAAGGGTGCAGGGCTGGAAGGGTGTTCATTTGGCATGGGACTGGGTCCCATAGGGCTCTGAGAATGGGGAGAGGACAAGTTTGGGGTATAATTCAGGAAGGTCTGTGGTGATTTATCCTGATGAATTAGTCAGGTTCTCCAAGGAAACAGAATTGACAGGATATATGTGTGTAAATATTATGAGATTTATTATAGGAATTGGCTCACGTGCCCATGGGAACTGGCATGTCTGAATTCCTTAGGGAAGGACGTAGGTTGGGAAATCTGAAGAAGATTATTCAATAAATTCCTGAGGAGAAGCTGGCTGGTGGAAGTAGAGATAGAAATTCTTTCTGACTGCTTAAATATTCATCTCTCCCTTTAAGGCCTTCAAATGATTGGATGAGACGGCTCTCATTGCTGAGGACAATCTCCTTCATTGATTGTAGATGCAGTCAGCCATAGATGTAATCAATGTGAAATATCCTCACAGCGACCATCAGGCCAGTGCTTGCTTGACCAAACACCTGGACCCCAAAACCTAGCCAAGTTGACCCATGAACTTAAACATCACACCCCCAGAGCAATATCTGTGACAGCTTCACCAGGCGGTAGGGGCTGCCTGTAGGATACTCCCCCACCCCCACCCCAAACTCTGTGGCAGGAGACCCGCCCCAGCCCTCAGCTGTCTTCTCGCAGGGGGAGATCTCCTGAGAAAGGAATGGGACTGAGCCATGGCTGGGAGGAAAGTCTGGTTCCATTGAACCAGACTTTGACCTTGACTGGCTGGGTCAAGCTGGCTATCTCTAGAGGTGCCATGAAACCTCACTCTGAGAACCAGAATCCGTCGAAATGGCAGAGGCCAAGCTAGACCTTGAGCAACTGGGGTCTCAGTGATTTCCACCAGGTGCTCACGCAGGCAGCAGTTGGAGCGCCGGCCTGAGGCAGCGTCCAGGCTCTTCCTAACGATTTCTAAGAATTCTCTCATTCTCCTTTCTTGTGCCCTCTCAATTGCCTCTACCTCCACGAGGATGGCAATTTCTTTTTCATTAGCATGTTTTACATTAATTGCCGTCCTAATAACATTTATGCTCACCGGATTTGTCACAATCACTGATTATTGATGGAATTGCTGCTTTGTTCGCTTGTGTTTTAAAGCATCAGTAAAAACACTGTGCCAGAGCCCTTAATCCTGTAAAATAACAGCTACAATGGAATATTGGTAAACACACTCATTTCCTCCACAGGAAAATGTTGGTCTTTGGTTTCACTTGATTTGAGACCCAGGTTCTTTGATAGAGTAGCAGGTGGTACCTAATGTGTGAAATGTTGAAAACCACTGAAGAATTTCTAGCCATTCACTCACCCCCTGGGAAGGCTGCAGGCTGCAGTGCTGGGACCAGACCTGTGCTCGTGGAATTCCTGGCTCAGAGTAGGTGCACAAGCCAGGTTGTTTAAACGGTTTGACTGGGACCCTGACTCCTGACTTCCAGTCCAGAGTGACCCCTTGGCCAATCCCAGGGAACAAAATGCTGGTCCACCCCAAGGGACAGACTGCAAAAGCCTTAGGCAGATGTGCACATGGGCTCAAGGGACCTGAGCACACAGCTTCTGGGGGTGAACACCACGGACTCCACGGCTGCTTTCTTCTTAGGCGTCAGACCCCTGTCCTTACTTTTCTGGCTGCTTTTTCCCAACTCCCTCCCACCCCTGCTGGTACATCAGGCTGAGGTCCCGGCTGTCCCTATTCTGGCCCATCCCCGGGTTTCCTTTCTTCTGCCTCCTGGGCAGATGCTTTGAGTTTGGGTCATATAAGTGTTGCGGATTGCACCGTGATGGGGAGCAGAGGAAGACAGATGCAGCAGAGCAGAAAACCAGTGTCACTGCTGGAAGGTTATCTTATGAACATATTTCTTCGCTAATCAAAAAAACTTGTAACCTATTTGAAAACCATTAACCTGGAAGTTCGTGAAAGCCTCTCTGCTTGCATCTTAAGGTTGATTTACGGAAAAATCTATCATTGCCGTGGCCAAGGGTACACATGTAACCAGTTTGGACTGGCTTTGTTTTGTCTGGAGAGCCGATTGTGCACATCTCTTTCTAACTCCACGCTCAGTGATTCCGTGTTGGAGGTATTGACAGCCCAGAAATCTGCCAACATTACGAATCGGCTGCACCCCAGCTGAGCCAGTGCTAATCACTTACCAGACCACCACTGCTTCTCACTGACCTCCACTTAACCACCTTGCTTTGTAAATCAGTGCTCTTCTTTCCCCTGTAAAACCCACTGCCCAATGCCCACGGCCAAGGATGCTCAGAGCTGTTCCAATCAGGGAACTTGCATGCTTATCAAGAATCAATTTTGCTTGTCCCCAAAACTGTTCATACAAAAACACATTTGTTAAAACAATTATGAAACCAGGTAAGTATTGTAGTACTGATGGAATATGAGTATGAAAGTAATGGAGTTGTCATTTCTCTGAAAATTAAGTTGAATGCTTGGAAAGACTTAATAAAAGCAGGTTGCTTAAAAATGGCTGTCAAATTGAGTACATGCAAAACAACTCTAAAATTTTTGGGGGATTTATATAAATCTGGAAAGATTCTGGACTACAATTACTTTGAAGCGATCTTTAAGTTCTTGATCGACTTCAAGTAAATAAAATGGGACATTTGGAAATCAGGTGGAACTCCAAGTAGTGAGTGTGTACCCAAAAAAAGATGCACACTTAAGTTTTTTAAGTTAACATATAACATCGCAGGTGTCTTTATATCTTTTTATGATTCCACACTGTAACCCACCATACTGGGTAGAGTAGCATCCCCACCTACCCACCCAATTTATGATCACCCAGGAACTGTGACTGTGACCTTATTTGGAAATTAGTCTTTGGAGATGCAATCAGATTAAGATGAGGTCCTACTGGATTAAGATGTACCCTAATCCAATGACTGGTGTCCTTATAAGAAGAGGGAAATTTGGACACAGTCACACAGAAAGAAGGGTGGGGATGGGAGTGATGCACCCCCAATTCAAGGAGCACCAAGGCTTTCCAGCAACCTCAGAAGCAAGAAGAACCAAGGAAGAATTCTTCCCTAGTGCCTTTGGAGGGAGCGTGGCCCTGTTGACACCTTGATTTCAGACTTCTAACTCTAGAACTGTAGGGCAATAAATAACTGCTGTTTTGAGCCACCCAGCTTGTGGTGATTTGTTATTGTAGCACTAGGAAATGAATAGTTATCTATTCCACATCATGGGGGTTAGGGGTGTGACACCCACGATCTGGAAAATCCACAGAATTTTTTTTTGCATAGGCTAAACCTTTAAAAAAAATTTTTTTTTGTTTTTAAACCAGGCTTTGCTGGCCTGAGAATCCATAGGGGTAGACACTTCACCTTCTTTTTCCTTTAGGGAATCATCAAAGGACTTAGCCTTTTCTCCTATGATGCAAGCGTCTACTGGGAGTTCTTTTTAAAATAACAATCCTGCACCCAAAAGAATGCTGCACTTCGTACGTGCGAGAGATGCAGAGCTCATGGTTATGCAAAGTCTTTGCAGTAGTTGGCGTAGCTGCTGCAATGGCTTCTTGGGTTTCCTTCTCCTTTTTCTGGATACGCCTTAAGGTCAATTCAGCGCCATAATGGTGGCCAACTGCAGCAGGCGCTTTGCCTGAATGAAGCATATCTAACAATTCTACTTTTTCCTTCAAGTTCATCACTGTGCTTTTGTTTCCTGGGAGCACTTTCCGAAACACTAGGAACACTATGCTTGAGACTCATGATTTTAATAGTATTTATGGAGTTTAAATGGCACAATATATGAGAAACTCGAGATGCAAAGATCACTGTGAGATCACGGTGAGATGTCATGTGAGAGATCGCCGTAAACGTACTTGGCAACTCCAAACTAGTGTGTAGAATTGCAGTTATTTTACTACAAATTTAAGCATAAGAAAAAAATTGTGTAGCTTTCCTTAATGTTATTAAACAGCAAAATACATACTGTCCAGGTAATATTATATATATAACGGTACATACAGTTTATGAATTACTAAACTAAGATATCTGTACATTTCTAGCCTTTGTGTGTCATCTGCTGGCTTTCAAGTTCTTTTTGCAAACTTTAACTTTTTACTTATCTTAACTTTAAAAAATAAATTGGAGGCTGATTTGAGATTGTACACCTCTAGTCTCCTGCTGGTGATTAGCTCTCTTTTCCTTCTAAAAAAAAAAAAAAAGAAATTGTATATACTTATGGCATTAAAAGATAAAATAAGTTGATAGTATACAATACTATACATATATTTTATGCATTTTTGAGTTTCTAATCTTTTTCTTTGTCTCCTGCTGTCCTTTGCATGTCTTCTGTGGCTTCCACAAAACTTTAAAAAAATTCTCATTCAATTTCTTATGCCCACCCATGATATATCAAAACCATGATGGGGAAAGTCATGATGTGGAAAGGATAACTGTATACCATTTGTCTAGCTATTCAGAGATAAGTACTTTTGATATTTAGGATCATGTCCTTCAGATTGGGATTAAAGAAAAATAAGTCAAACAGATCAGTATTGTGCATGGAAAATATGCTCCAAGAAAGAAGTACTTTTGACTGAACACTGGAAGTGGAGAATTCCGAAGTTATCTCGGATTCCCATCCAACCACCCATCTACTCAAGAAATAAGTGTCAGAAACGTGTAGGGGCAGACCGTATGCTTGACACAGGGGGCACAGAGATGAATAACATATTGCCCATGCCTGCCCTTGAACATTTCAAAATCTACTGGTGGAGACAGACATACAAACAGATAATCACAATGCAGACTGACAACAGAAGGACGAGCAATTTCAGGCAGTATCTAATTACAGGCAACATTAGATGACATGGATTTTAAGGCCAGTCACAGCGGGCTGCGGTGGTTTATAATTTCTCTTATCAAACCAAAAGCCACCTAACAGTGACCAGGGAAATTTTCTTTAAAGCCGATTGTTCTTAAAGGGGAAATAATCGGAATTTCACAAACCAGTAATTACAAAAGCAGAAAAGGTTACTGTGCTGTATTTTATAGCTGTAATCAAAACCATAGGGGGGCTTTAAAAATGTGCCATTAATTAGCTCCATTAAAGTTTACTGTCTGCGATGTAAACTTTGATCAACTGAAAATCATGCCTAATGAGAAGTGTAAGGGATTTGAAATTGGGTGTTTGGCAAGTCAGGCAAACTCTGGAATCTAAGTGCTTCTCATCTCTATCCAGTGCTCATATTGCATGACTCGATAATGGTAGTTTTGTCATTATTGCAATACTCATATGCTGTGGCCTCACATTAATGAGTGATATTTTTGTACTCTTGAACTACTTTAAAATAATCACAGGATTTTGGCATTCATTAGTCTTATTTTTGCTGCAACCAGTTGGGTGGGATTTTACTGAACTGATGCCTTGAAATGCTATAAGAAAGAGAGGCAGTCAACCTGATTGAAGAATCGTGAGAGAAAACAGCTTAGGTGGGATCAGGGTCTCCCAGGACAAGAGAGTTTAAAATGCTTCCTGGCTTCTGGGGATAAAGATCGTAGGTCAATTTCAGCAGAGGTGGCCTGGAGCAGCTCTTACGCCATCCACAAGGTCCTCTTCTTTGGAGATCAGCAGTGGCTTGTTTCTGGGACAAAGGCAATTTTTCCCAGCAAAAATAACCAGTGAACTACGTTGCTCGTGATATGACCATGAGCAAGGCACTTCCCCATTCTGAGCCTTAGCTTTCTCTTCTTTAAAATGTCAGCATTGGATACGATGTCATTTCTGGATCTCCCCAGTCTGAAATCCCATGAGACCATTCTGGTCTTGTGTATGTCTTAGAAGAAGTGATCTGTCAGAGATGAGGCTGGGGTGTGGTCTGAGCCCAGCTCCTGCTTCTCTGTCACTCGGAGTGACTGCCATTTACTTTCTCATCCTTTGTTCACGCAAATCCATTCTCCTACTCCCCCTTTCAGGCCTCAGTGCTGCTTCAACATGATGCTCCATGTCACAGGTTAAATGGGAGCTTCCTCACTCTCACACTTTTTAGCCTATCAGCAAAGACAAGACTGTGTGCACCCAGTCCTACTTCATTATCCTCTTCCTGAACATGCAGGAAGAGAATATGTTTCTGACTTCCTTGCTGGGAGGTTGAAATCATGTGACTGAGTTCTGGCTCAGTAGGATATAGGAGGAAATCAAGTATGCCCTTTTATGCCTGGAGTATAAAAGCAAGTGCAACCCTCTGGCTCTCCCTGTCCCTGCTATGGAGAACCCGAAGCCAACTATTGATTTCTAGGATCCAAAGGCAGAAAGATCAGCAGAAAAACAAAGAGGTCCTCCAATAAATCATGGCAAGTCTAGCTTTACACTCTAAGTTCCAGGTATGGCCCTTGAGAGAGTATATGGAAGAGGAATCCGGTGGAATGGGTTGAGTAGGAGAAGGATTACTTAAAAGTTATCACAAAAAGTCTGGTGATTCCTTAATAAGTTAAATGTAGAGTTACCATATGAGCTAGCAATTTCACTCCTAGGTATACACCCAAGAGAGATAAAAACACACCTCCACACAAAGACTTGTATGTGCATTTTCATAGCAGCGTTATTTATAATAGCCCAAAGCTGGAAACAACCCAAATGTCCATCAACTGATGAATGGATAAAGAAATTGTGATATAAGCATACAGTTGAACATTATTCTACAATCTCTTCAACCAATGGTGTTGGGAAAACTGAATATCCACATACAGAAGAATGAAGTTAGACCCCCTACCACATACCATATACAAAAATCAACCTGAAATGGATCAAGTACCTCAATAGAAGACCTAAAATTATAAAACTCTTAGAAGATAACTTAGGGGCAAATTTTCATGACCTGGGACTTAGTAATAGATTCTTAGATATGACACCAAAAGCATGAGCAAACAAAATAAACAATAGATAAATTTGATTTCATCAAAATTAAAAGCTTTTGTGCATCAAAAAAAAATTATCAAGAAAGTGAAAAGACAACTTACAGAATGGGTGAAAAAAAAATAGTTGTAAGCCACATATTGGATAAGGGCTTAATACAATGCAACAATAAAAAGACAAACAACCCCAATTAAAAATGGGCAAAAGACTCAAATAGACATTTCTCAGGGGGAGCGTGTGTAGCTCATTGGTTTGAGTGCCTGCTTCTCATGTACGATGTCCTGGGTTCAATCCCTGGCACCTCCTTAAAAAAAAGCAAAACAAAAGAAAAACAAAGGAAAACAACAACAACAACAAATAGACATTTCTCCAAAGAAGAGATCAAAATGTCCAACAAAACATGAAAAATGCTCAATATCATTAGCCATTAGGGAAATGTAAATCAAAACCAAAATGAGATACTACTTTATACCCACAAAGATGACTATTATCAAACAAATGGAAAATAAGTGTTGGAGTAGATGTGGAGAAATTGAAACTCTAGTAAATTGTTGGTGGAAATATAAAATGGTGCAGCCACTGTAGAAACAATATGGTAGTTCTTCAAAAATTAAATATAGAATTACCATATAACTTGGTACTTCCATTTCTAGGTATATACCCAAAGGAACTGAAAACAGGGTCTCAAACAGATACCTGCACACCAGTGCTTATAGCAGCATTATTCACAATATCCAGAAGCTGGAAACAAGCCGAATGTCTATCAACAAATGAATGGATAAACAAAATGTGATACATACGCACGATGGAATATTATTCGGCCCAAAGAAGGCATGAAGTTCTGAGACATGCTGCAACATGGATGAAAGTTGAAAACATTATGCTTGGTGACATCAACAAGGCACATAAGGACAGAAATTGTACGATATCACTTATAAGAGATGACTAGAAAAAGCAAATTTGCAGAGAGAGAAAGCAGATTAGAGGTTACAGGGGAGGTGGGGGAGAAGGGAGGAGGAGTGTTTGTAAAAGCTTTTAAAAATTGAAAATGAATGAAGCACTGATGCTACAACATGGGTGGACTTGGAAAACATTATGATGAGTGAAAGAAGGCAGATAAAAGGGCCACATATTGTATGATCCCATTTATACGAAATATCCAGAATAGATAAATCCATAGAGACAGAAAGCAGACTAGTGGTTGCCTAGGGCTGGGGGGAGGTGGGATTGGGGAGTGACTTCTTAAAAGGTACAGGGTTTCTGTTTGGGGGGGACAAATAAGTTCTGGAACTAAAAGTGGTGATGGCTGCATGACATTGTGAATGTACTTAATGCCACTTTAAAATGCCACTTTAAAATGGTAAATAGGTTATGTGTACTTTACCACAAGAAAAGAAAAAAGAAAAAAGTGATCCACACACATATTGAGCCAAGGAAGAGAGAGAGAGAGAAAGAAAATACAGCCAGAAGGCAAGTCAAGGTGAAAACCTAGAAGAAGCAAGATCATGCACAGGCTGAAAGATCAAGGTGAGATGCATGGTAGCCAGACAATGGGAGAATAAGGCAGGCACAGAGGGAAGGAGGTCATGTGACGATGGGGACAGAGATTGGAGTGATGCCGCTAGAAACCAAGGAATGCCAAGGACTGACAGCAAACACCAGAAGCTGGGAGAGGCAAGGAGGGAGTCTCCCCCTCAGGTTTCAGAGGCAGCATGGTCCTACTGGCACCTTGATTTTGGAGTGGCCTCCAGAACAGCGAGAGAATAATTTTCTGTTGTTTTAAGCCATCTGGTTTGTGGTACTTTGTTACAGCAGCCACAGGATGCATATAACCTCAGCTAGTGGAGAAGAGGAAAGGACCCTTCAAGCAGAGGGAAGTGCAGGCCAGGAAGTGTGTAGATTGCCTGGGGAATTACGAGTAGTTCAGTGTGGCTGGAGCAATGAATGTGGGGTGGGGTGGCAGTAGATAGGGCTGCAAAGCAGCATTGGGACATGTAAAAAGGCTTGCTCTGCCATGTTCATGTCTCAGTGGTGTCAATTCCTGTCTTTCCAGCATGTTCTAGAACATTCCAACAGTACAGAGCTTGGGCCTCAGCATCTAACTCAAGGGGCAACTGGGGAGATCATGCCCATTGTCTTCAAAGCACACAAAGTTAGAATTCTGACTCGTGGTGACTGGGGAATTTACTGGATGGCACCTCTTTCCAGGGGAGACCTATGCATGGGTACCCACTCCAGTAAGCCATATCCTTTGTTTCTGACTTCTATCCTCAACGTGAGCATGACGATGCTTAATGGCCTACTTCCCTCCTCTGATTTTCGACCTCAGCTACTCCTAGGTCACTGGCAGATGACACAAACTGGGATCTGCGTGGGTTCAGCACCTGCCACCTTAACAAGCCTAGGCCACCATCTCCTCCCCCTACCAACAAATTTCCTTCCTTGGAATCTCTTGAACATAAAGTTGCTCATCCTGTTTTCCTAAACTGAAGAGCTTGACTGTCTCAGGTGGGAGACCTAGGTCTTGAGAACATAAAAGGCTTCTCCGCATACATTATTGGAGGAAAGGGCACACCCAGAGGGCAGCCCCTCATTTTGGAGTTTTTGAGCCAAAAGCTGTTTCTTCCTTCCTTATTGGACAACAGCACTTGATCGAATGGTTGTTCCCAAGGGGAACAAGCTTCTGATACACAGAAGTCTAGTTTCCCTACTTCTCATTGGGATCATCCATGCTTCCAAAAGCAACCCAGGGAGTTATCTGCTACCCTTATTACTGAAGTAGAGATGAAAGCACAATTTTAAATATCAACAGAAATTCTGCTATTCCAGGGAGTTTAGAGTTTATCCTGCAACACGTAAGAAACCACTGAAGATTTTAAATTAGAGGAGAGACGTGACCAGAATGGTCTAATGGGTAGAATTCTCATGGTTGCCTAGAGCAAGGGCCAAGCATCGGCAAGCATTTTCTGTAAAGGCCTGGATAGTGGATATTTTCAGCTTTGCGGTAAAACAACTACTCCACTCTGCTGTCGTAGCATGAGAGCAGCTGTAGACAATATGTGAATGAATGAACATGGCTATATTCCAATAAAGTCTTACTTACAAATACAGGCCATGGGCTGGATTTGGCCTGAGGGCCAGATTTGGCTCATGGGCCACTGATTGATGTTGGATTGGAGGAGGTGAAGGTTAGAAACATGGACTGCAAGAAAGCAGCTCTAGTAGATATGTGTGTAATAAAGAATTTGGCCTTGCACAGACAAGTCTGTCCTTTGCCATTGGCTGCTGGAAGATAATCTAAGTCTACCTGATAGGAGAATCTTCTTTAGAGCAGGGGTGGGCTACACCGGATCTTAGGGGGCTGGCCACACCTGATAATATTAGGATAGAGACTGGCCATGCCAGAAAGACCAAACGTATGATTTAAGGTGGGAACTTTGGTTCACATGGTATTAATCAACCTAGATGCTGAGATCAACCATGTGGGCAATCAATCAATCACACCTACATAATGAAACCCCAATAAAAGCTCTGAATATGGAGGTTTGGGAGAGCTTCCAGGTTGGCAATACAATACTCTTTGCATGTTGTCACACATTGATGCTGGGAGTGTACCACATCCTGGTTCCATGGGAGAGGATGATGGAAGCTCTGTGTTTGGAAGCCTCTCAGACTCTGCCCTATGCACCTCTTCCTTTGGCTGATTTAAATCTGTATCCTTTCCCTCAAATAAACCATGAATTTGAGTACAGCTTTCAGTGAGTTCTGAGATCCCTTGTAGTGAGTTAATGAAACTGACAGTGGTTTTGGGAAGCCTCCACACTTGCAGCTGGTGTCAGAAGTGAAGGTGGTCTTGTGTGGAGACCGTGCCCAGCTAATTCTGGGAGACATCTGTTTTGTCAAGGTGTGTTTTGTTCTGTTTTAACTGTTGTTCAGCCTCTATTTACTTTTCTCTGGGTAATAATATTCCACCTTTCTTCGAGAAAATCATTTTCTCTACCACTATCAGTCCATCTTCCTCATGAGGCATTGACTCCACATTCATCGCAGAGTAGGCATGTGATGAAGGCCTGGCCAATACAGTATTGCATGTATTCCATAGTGGCTGATACATGGAAAGTCTGGGATCCAATCAGCGCTAATGTGATATAATTGAAAACACACTCTTATCTGTGCATTTGCCCCTAAGAGGATATGGGCATGGAGCTCTGCTTGCCGTCTTTCCACCAAGAGGAGCTGAGACTGGAGCTAACATGGGGAAGAAGTGGCCACATCTGAGTGATGGAGGGAGGTACATTACAATTTGAGAAGTACTGTCCAAATAATTTTTCTAAAGCTGTGTTGAATAAGATTTTGGTGAAAATGATCCTTTGATCAAGGGAAACCATCAATATGTGGCTGTAACTTGGGAATATATAAAGCATCATCCCTCTTCAGGAATGCAGATGCGTGAGTGGTTTCTGTTTGAACCTGAAAAGGCTTGTCTATACCGTATCCAGAAGGACATGGCTCCACATTGTGTTGCATTGTCAAGTACGGTTGGAGCCACATCTCTGCTCAGATAGTCTTGCTTACTCTTGAGAAAACATGGGAACTTTTAGGAGTGTGAATGGGGGTGGAGAGGGATGAGAAGACTCGATCCATGGCTGACAGGAGACCAGGAGCTGAAAGACAGCTTTCATGAGGAACTGGGTGAGACTCAGCATGAACCTCTGCAGGGTCCAGGTGACCAAGTGAGGCTCCTGGTCATTCCTCCTGGATCCTAGTCTTTAGGAGGACTGGAGCTGATGTCATGGGCCACTTTAAGGAGGATTTGCTCAGCAGAGACAGTGGAGAGGAGGCCGATACAGACATTTGGGTATAGAAACCCAAATAGACGCCC
>JAQZBX010022921.1:0-31188 GCA_029593785.1 Cabassous unicinctus | reverse complement strand
ACTTTCATTAGAGAAATTGGTCTGTAATTTCTTTTTTACATAGTATCTTTATCTGGCTTTGGTGTTAGGTTGAAGGTTGCTTCTTAGAATGAGTTTGGTAGCATTCCCTTCTGTTTAATCTTTTTGGAAGAGTTTGAGCAAGATTGGTATTAGATCTTCTTTGAATGATTGGCAGAATTCACCTGTGAAGCCACCCTGTCCTAGGCTTTTCATTTTTGGGAGGTTTTTGATGAGTGTTTAAATCTCTTTACTTGTGATTGGTTTGTTGAGGCCTTCTATTTTTTCTAGAGTCAGTATAGGTTGCTTGTGTGTTTCTAGGAATTTATCCATTTCCTCTACATTGTCTAGTTTGTTGGCTATTAATTTCCCTCTCAGCACTGCCTTTGTTTTCATTCATCCTGAGATATTTACTGATTTCTCTTGCATATGCTTCTTTTTTGTTTTTAAACAATTTATTGAAGAATATCATTCATACATGAACATACATAAACTATAAGTGTTCAGTAAACATCATGAACTTATAAAACAAACATGAATAACATCATACAGGGCTCCCACACATCACCCCCACCCCCAAACACCCTGCATTGTTGCGAAACATTTGCTAACAAATCATGAAAGAGCATTGTCAAAGTGTTACTACTAACTATAGTCTGTATCTTCCTCCCCTATACATTTTTTTTAAAGGATTTATTTATTTGTTTATTTACTTTTATCCATTTTTACCCCCTCCCCCCCATTTTTGCTGTTTCTGTGTCCATTCACTAAGCAACTCTCTGTGTCCATTTCCTGCCCTCTCTTCTTATCCTTCTCCTCCTGTCTTCACTGGGATTCGATCCTCGGAAACTCTGATGTGGGAGAGAGGCGTACTACTGCCTATGCCACCTTAGTTCATGGTTTTCCAGTGTGTCTCATCTTGGTTTTCCCTTGTGTCACTCTCCTGTTATGTCATCATCTTGCTGCATAGCTAGCGGGGCCTGGTGGCGCACGCATACACAGGGCCTGATGGCTCACCCATTGGTGGGGCTTGATGGCGCACCCACGGACGGGGCCTGGTGGCCCATGTGCCTCCTATATTTTTCTTTTTTAAATTTTAACCGGGGGGTCCTGGGGATCGAACCCAGGTCCCTCCATATGGTAGACAGATGCCCAACCACCTGAGCCACATCTGTCCGCTGCTATATCTCTTAAGGTTGACCAAAGATACTCAAAGTTACAGTCTTTTCCCATACAGCATAGTCATATAATAAATCAGGCTTAGTTTATCACCAGCAGTCTAAAAACCAGACCTAGGGAGAAAAAGCAGGTCTAGGGACACATGCCTGGTTTCTAATATAATGAATGTTTAGCCTACACTGATTTTCACAAAATCAGGACAGTGAGAATATTTGCATGCATATGCTTCTTTGACACACTGATTACTTAAGAGTGTGTTGTTTAATCTCCATATATTTGTAATTTTTCTCCCTATCATTGATTTCCAGCTTCATTTCATTATGATCAGAGAAAGTGCTTTGTATCATTTCAATCTTTTTTAAATTTATTGAGATCTGACTTATGACCCAACATATGGTCTATCCTGGAGAAATACCTTGCTGCTTTTGGGAATAATGTTCTATAAATGTCTGTTAAATCTAGTTCATTTATCATATTATTCAAGCTCTCTGTTTCCTTATTTATTTTCTGCCTAGATGTTCTGTCCAATGCTGGGAGTGGTGATTTGAAGTCTTCACCTATTATTGTAGAGACAGCTATTTTCTCTTCAGTTTTGCCAGTGTATGCCTCATGTATTCTGGGGCACCTAGGTTAGGTGCATAAACATTTATGATTGTTATTACTTCTTGGTGAATTGTCCCTTTTATTACTATATAATGACCTTCTTCATCTCTTATAACAGTTTTGCAATTAAAATCTCTTTTAATTGCAAATACCAATATTGGTATCACTACTCCAGATCTTTTTTAGTTACTATTTACATGGAATATTTTTTTCCATTCCTTTCACTTTCAACCTGATTGTATCCTTGCATTAATGTGAGTCTCTTGTAGACAGAATATGGATGGCTCATACTTTTTCTATCCATTCTGTTAGTCTATGTCTTTTGATTAAGGAGTTTAATCTAATAACATTCAATTTTATTACAGTAAAGGCATTACTTGATCCATTTTATCCTTTGGCTTTCCATTGTAATATCTTCCTATTGTCCTTTTTTTATCCTTTTAGTTTTATTCAAATTAATAATCTTCTTTCTGCACTCTTCTCCAAGTTTCTTGCTCTTGTCTTTTCCTTTTAGGCTGCAGCACTCTCTTTAGTATCTCTTGTAAATCCAGGCTTTTGGTAACAAACTCTCTCACTTTTGTTTGTCTGTGAAGACTTTAAACAAACCCTCATTTTTGAAGGAAAGTTTTGCCAGATAAAGAATTATTGGCTGACAGTTTTTCTCCTTCAGTTCCTTAAGTATATCATACCACTGCCTTCTTGCCTCCATGGTTTTTTGATGAGATATTGGCACTTAGTCTTATTGAGCTTCCCTGGTATGTGATGCATTGATTTTCTCTTGCTGCTTTCAGAATCCTCTGTTTATCTCTGTCATTTGACCTGTTGAATAGAAGGTTTCTCATGATAGATCTTTTCATATTTATTTTGTTTGGGATGCATTGTCCTTCTTGGATATTGATTTTCATGTCTTTCATAAGGGCTGGGAAATTTTCAATCATTATTTCCTCAAATATTCTTTCTGCCCCTTTTCCATTTTCTTCTCCTTCTGGACACCTCTAATGCATATGTTTCTGCATTTCATGTTGTCATTCAATTATCTGAGGCCCTGTTCAATATTTCCATTCTTTTCTTTCTGTTCTACTGTCTTCTCAAATTCAGATGCTCTGTATTTTAATTCACTAATTCTGTCCTCAGCTTATTCAAATCTGCTGTTATATGCCTCTAGCATATTTTTAATCTAACCCATTGTGCCTTTCATTCCCATAAACTCTGTTATTTTTCTTTGCAGACTTTCAAACTGTTCTGTATGCTTATCCAGGGTAATCTTAATATTCTTTATCTCTTGAGCCATATTTTCCTTCAACTCCTTGAATTGATTTAGGAAATTTATGTGAACATCACTGACTAGTTGTCTTAAATCTTGCATCTCATCAGGATTTTAATTTGTTCCTTTGGCTGGTCCATATCTTTCTCGTTCTTAGTATGGCTTGTAATTTTTTCCTCATGTTTAGGCATCTGATTATGCTGGTGAATTTACTCTGATGGTCAATTTTTCTCTCTTTTCTAGTGATTTTCTTTCATGGCTCTTATTTGGATTTGGTTCAACTTATTCTAAATCTTTAAAATTGCCTAGCTTCACTTAATGAAATGGAGCCAGGGATCCCCTAATCAGGCACAGACCAGATCCAAGATTTCTGTGGCATGAGAGACTCCAAAAAGCTTTTTTTCATCTTACAGTTTCTCTGATTGCTGGTAAGTGATGCTTTTTGTTGAATCTTTCCACGGAGGTGTCTGTTTCAACCTCCACTTGCTGGGCTGGCTTGGACCAAGATCCAAAGTGAGCTCTGCTGGCCAAACTCATTGAAAAGAAGCTATGTTCTTCCCCCTCTGCCGCATCTTTCCACTTCCCAGGGAGGAAGACCGACCTCCCTTCCCTTCTCAGTTGACTGCTGTCAGCCATGGTTTTTACTCAAGCTGTTTGCATTGAGGGTGGGGGATGGGGGATGTTCCTAGCCATGGGGGCAACTCACACTTTTCATTTTGGCCTCTTTGTCTGTCTGTTCCTTTCCCTCTTGGATGATGTGTAGCATTCTCCTGTTCTGCAGATCCCCAAAGCAGCTCTTTCAGGCAGCCTTTTGCCCTTCCTCCTTTGTTTTTGTAAGAGAGTTGATCCCTGCCAACTTAGTCTGACACCAACTTCCTGGAAGCCTTCTTTCAATATTCCTTTTAATACAGGTCTGCTGGCTTTGGATTTTTTCAGCTCTTGCATATCTGAGAAAAAATATTTCACCTTCATTTGTGAAAGATATTTCAAAATACTCATTGACAGGTCCCTCTTTTTCCCCTAGTACTTCAGAAATACTCCTCCACTGTGTTCTGGCTTGCAATGTTTTCAATAAGAAATATGCTGCCATTCTTATCTTTGTTCCTCTGTATGTACTGTATCTTTTTTCTCTGGCCACATTTAAGATTTTTCTCTTTATTGTTTGTTTTAAGTCAATTAATTATTATGATAGATTTGATACATCAGTGTAGCTTTCTTCATATTTTTTTGTGCTTTCCTTTGTTGACTTTATTGACTCTGTAGATCTAAAATTGGAAAATTTTTGAGAATTATTTCTTCAACAAATTTTTATCCTCTTCTTTTGGGGACTACAATTATACTTACATTAGCTATTTGAAGGTGTCCCACAGATCACTGATGCCCTGTTCATTTTTTTCCCAGTCATTTTTCTGTGTTTCATATTTCATGGTTTCTTATGTTATGTGTTCAAGGTCACTGATCTTTTATTTTGAAATATCCAATCTGTTGTTAATTCTATCCAGTGATTTTTTTATGTCAGGCATTATATTTTTTATCTCTAGAAATGCAAATTGAGTCTGTTTTATATTGCATACATCTCTATTTAACATTCTCACTCTTTCCCATATCGTCTTAAACTTACGGAATACAATCATGATAACTGTTTTTATGTCCTTGTATATTAATTGTATCATCCATATCATACCTGGATTTGTTTCTATTGATTGAATTTTTATTTTTCTCCTTATCATGGATCATATTTTCCTGCTTATTTGCATACCAGGTAACTTTTATTGGGTAACAGAAATTGTGACTTTTACCTTATCAGATGCTAGATATATTTAAATTGCTATGAATACTCTTGAACTTTTTTCTGGACCTCAGTTAAGTTACTTGGAAACAGCTTGATACTGTCAAGGCTTGCTCTTAAATTTTGTTAGCAGGAACAGAGCAGCTTTAGTCTAGGGCTAATTTTCACCTAGTACGGAGGCAATATCTTTCAGTATATTCTGCTTTGAATTATGATGTTTTACGTTTTGCTTGGTGGGAATATGAACTTCTCCCAGCCTTGTGTGAATTTTGGGGATTTTTCTTTCTGCTCCTTATGGTGTTTTTATGCCTAACTGTGGGTGGTTTCCTCACATGCATGTGTTGAAAAGTGCTCAGTTGAAGGCTTAAGTGGATCCTCTGCAAATCTTTAGAGCTCTCTCTTGCTCTCTGTAGCTCTCTCCTCTCTGGTGTTCTGCCCTGGGAACTCTAGTCATCTTGTTTTCCCAACTCTGTTGCCTCCTCAATTCCAGAAGGCTGTTGGTATTCATCTGGGTTCCTTTTCCTTGTGCTGCAGCCTGGAAACTCTGTGAAGGCAGTAAGCTGGGGCAATTAGAAGGCTCATCTTTGATCCTTCTCTCTCAGTGATCTCTGTTCTGTGTTGCTAATGTCCAATATCTAAAAATTGTTGTTTCATATATTTTGTCTGGTTTTAATTTTTATTTTTTTCAAGTGGGAAGGTATTCTGGCCTGTCTTGCTCCTTTTTGACAGAAGCAGAAGTCATTGAATGATTTCTCAATAAGCAAAGTCTGGCCATAAAACAGCTATGTGCTTCCATTGAAAAATCTAAACTCCAGTTCCCTTTTATTCTGGTAGGTGCTTCTGAAATTTTTAAAATACAAGCTCACCAAACTGTTAGCACTTTCTATTTACTCTTCATGTATTTCTGGTTCTATTCTTTTGCTCTCTATGCACTTCCTTCCTTGTTAATCTATCATCAGTTAATCACACTTGGCTTTCCAGTTTAAAGCTGCCTTGCTCCTTTGTGTGTGTATGTATTTTGGCTCAAATTCTTTTTAACCACCTTTGCCTCCTGTGAGTTCCACAACAAAGCCCCACAGGCAAGTGTTTTCATACTTTATACCTAATGCTTCCAAATGGCACTTGTCATCAGGTCATTCTTTCTTCCCACAAAATCATTTCTCTGTAAGTGTAGGTTCACTCTTCTAGGAATTGTAATTTGCACATTACAATGCATTGAAACAATCCAGGGCTTCTTTTCTGATTTCCTATTCAGAGTTTCACAGGATCTGACTATGCTGTAAGTGGGTCCCACTGTATTATGTAGCAAGTGACAAAATATCTTTAAACATCTTGTCAGATTAATAAGCTTTTGTAGGGCAAACCCTCTTCATTATAAAGTCAGTCTTCTCTATCACAGACTCTAAGATTTCTTAGCCTTTTTCCTCTTTGATCTTAGAAGAAATAGTTCTGATAAAAGTGGCATACAATACCACTTTTGATAAAATACATTCTGTCTGTGGAATAATATTGTCCTAGGTAGATCTGACTCGAGTAATCCCATTCCTTTCTGTATTTCTGTCTCCTTAAAACTTGCTCTTCATACCCCACATTTGTCAGTTAAATTATGTTAGGAGCTCATGCAGACTCTTCCACAGCTGGAGTAAGAAAAAAAAAATTTTGTTAAGATGTTAGGCAGTACTAAATAAAGTTATCATTATTGTGGCCTTTATATATACATTACAATTTTGTCACAAGCTCAATGTAATATCAAGAAATTCCCTTAAAATAAAAACTAGTGAGTGTGTTATGAAATTACAGCCAGGACAGATGGCCAGATCCTGTCATTGGAAATAAAAGTAATGTTATAAGTGTATAACTCCATTGGGGAAATTGAGTACCATAATAAAGTAGACTTCCACTTTCTGCAATGAAATTCAATGACTGTTGAGGAGTTTAGGGTTTAGAAAATTGAAAAATGAAACCTTTGGTTTTTCGCTGCTGTTTGATGATGTGTAGCAAGTCCCTTTATGGACTGAGGCTAACATCCAAATAGTAACAAGCTTGCAGTGAATAGAGCCCACAGAGGATAAGCTACTAAATCTTGCAATAAAAGCTGTGTGATTTACAGTAAATTCCAGAGGGCTGACAGCACCACAGCTGAGGGCATAAACACTTCTTTCATGGCCGAAGCTTCAGTCAGCTCTGTCTGCTGTGAAGTACAATCGAGCAGCGAGGCATGCTGCTTACCAGCAATGACTTTGATAAATAACTAGGAAGTCCCACTGTTGGCTTAAAACTAGAAGTTGTTCAGTTGCAATTCTGCATTTGTCCTGCTTTAATGGGTATGGAAGTGGCTTTAGCTGTAATCTGTCAGTGATTGATTAGGCCTTGCTGAATCCCCTCTCCACTCCGTTTTCAGCTCCCTGGTTTCCACAGTTAAAACAAAATTGGTACATATGTGACTGCCCTCTTATGAGCAAAGTAAACACCTTTAATTCTGCTCAAGTGAGTATGAGTTAAATGGCCCTAACTGATAAATTGGTGACAGAACAACAAATCTTAACAGTCGAGAAATGGTATTTTACATGCAAAGACATTTGGGATCATATGTAGTTTTCATTTGCTGCTGGCAGAGTGGGTTGTAGTTAAAAGTTCCAATCACCATCATTTATTTTGTGCACACACATAAAAGCCAGGGAGGAAGTAGGCCACTGTTCTAATCATAGAAGTATTGAGTTATCAGGCTTAGTGCCGGACCCACTCATAATCTCTCTGCCTGTCTAAATTAGGCATGCTATTAAACAAGTGCGTGAGTACCACAACGTAGAAGAGAGACTACTGGGGTAGCACTCATAGCTATAATTAGGGCAGAAGTATTTACACATTTATTTTAGGGGGTTAATTTTCCATCACACCTGGCTGCAAAATATAAGTGAGTCTACCAGATGTGAAGAGTGTTTTTTTTTGCTGTTGTTTGAAATGACACTTTCAGTCAATTGATTAATTTTGTAAGTGAGCAAAGGTGAATAAAAATGATTATATATGTCATATAATGTCAGTAGGGGAAATGAATCTCAATTCATAGCAATGCAAATCTCAGATGTCATGGTCAAATTTTAAGTTGAAATAATACTGCCCACCATGAAAATGGATCCGAAAAATGTCAATTATTTAAAGTGACTGTGCAGTGTTTTCCTGGAGATATGTAAAATGAATGCACATGAAAATTATTTATTTTAATACTATGAGCTAACGGATTGTTGCAAAGATGTGCATTTACAGGAGGGGGTAGCAAGAGGAAGAAGGGAACACATGATTTTTCCTGTATCATTCATCTGATGGATTTGTAAGCAATTGCCAAAGAGTGGCATTAGTAGGTGGCATGCTCATGGAAACTCAGAGATTTCCTGTGCATAATAGTGCTAGGAAAAATCTCAGCTGTTCTACAGAGTTACGCTGTCTTAAACTTGAATGTATTTGTAGATGCAAATTAATGTCCCTAATACAATATTATTTCAACGATAGTGAATTATATCTAATAATAGCCATAGGAAACCAGTCCTATTGCAGTAATATAGCTTCCACCTTCACAAGATCTACCAGGGGAGAGAATGGTTTGGAAATCAGGCTGCCCATCTATATATGTCATTTTATCTATTCCTCAAGAACTGCTGAGGGCAGGAAACATATTTTGACACAGGCATGTCAATGCTTACCTAAACTGAACAGGAGCTGAAAACGTATTTTTCCCTTTTACAGTTCACCTTGCATTAAGAGGAGCTTTGACTTTGTGGGGAAGTTCATGCCCTTTACTTTAGATTATTTATGGTTTCTTACTTCAGTGGGTGATAATCAACATAAGGCATATTTCTCATGTTTGGAGCTTGCGCTTCTCAAAGCAATACCTACGCAGATAACATCAGACAAGAACACTTTCCCACTTTCCTGGCTGCAGTATATGACTTGATTTTAATTTAGTCATTTCAATCTTTTTAACCAATTAAGCTTGAGTCTTCATTCCACAAACTGTCCGCTTCCTGTTGCATGTACTGAATAGTTCCAAAAGAATTATCAGGACAAATTATGGTTGCTACGAACTTCTCTTGCCATGTCAGGGAACTGAGAAATAAGGCATGACAGAGGATAGCATTTGATTAGCTTGAACATGTTGGAAAAATGATTGGTGTAAGCGTTACTACTGATTTAGAAAGCACTATGCTTAAACTTCCGATGAGATTTGCATACCTGAGGAATGGCAGTTCAAACAGCAGAATGTGAGGTCAAACAGGAATAACTAGTTAAGAAATTCAATTGGAAGCTATTTTCCTCATGATTTTTTTATACTTATGATTTAATCCCAGTTGATCTGAACTGCTGTTAGTAGGTACTGATAGAATCAAAAGCTTAGGTCACATTCACATATTAGCCTGTTAAACAGTGTTCTACTTCTTTAAGGGTAACTACACTCATTTCTTTAAAAAGGACAAAGGTCTTTTTTTCCCCCTTTCATTTAAAATGAAAGGACAATACTTATTGCTTGTTTATGTCAGACTGTATACTTATGCTTTCCACCACTTTTTATGTTTAGATGCTGGGAGATATAGTATCTTGCTATTTTGTATAGTCTGTAAATAGAGAGTTGTTTGGCTCAAGGTTCTAGTATCCAGAAAAGAACACACAAATAGAAATGAATGCAATGCAAGAATTTGTGTCTTATCTGCTATTTCAGTAAGAAGTCACTGATTTCCAGTCCAGTACTGTCTTTCTTTTTTCTCTTCTTTTACTCTTCACCCTTTCTCCTTTGCCTTCTTTTTTTTTTATTTAATGGTTGTAGATATCTAAGCCGGGACAGATGCTTAATGGGAATCTTGTCACTTCTCCTCCACAAGCCCACACTATTCCCCCATCTTCCACCCTCATGAAGAGGATCAGAATCTCATAGAAAAATGCCAAGCACTACAGACAGTGAATAGGCACTCTCCAGCATAACTCTAAGCTTTGCATTTTTACCTCAAAGTGACAGACTGGCAAGACCAGGAATATAGAAACAAAAGGAAATCATGGGTATACCTAATTAGGGAATGTAATCTTCGTGTTTCTTGATTTTAGTAGAGGCAGTTTTTATTATATTTACAGCCAGTTTAACCCTCATAAACACAGTCACATGTGTGAATTTTCTTTATATTTCTTTTTTTAAATGATGCTCTAAGTTAATAAGATTTTTGTCCTTAATTTCCATATGTGGATGATAAAACAAAATAAAACAAAAAATGAATACATTTGAGGAGAGCATGTCCAATAATACTATTTACAAAGTACATTATAGTCAAAGGCAAGGAGCCTGTGTTCTAGTTCTATGTCCACAATTTACTGACATTTACAAACATTAAATTGTGGTGATCTCTAGACCTTGGTTTTCACATCTTTAAAATGATGAAGGTGGATGAGATGAGATATAGGCCTTTCTTACTCAAAAATTCTATGACTTCTCTCTTCTTAATAGTATTAAAACACATATAATTTTGTAATATAAAAACTTTTAATTTCAAGACACTACAGTTAAATTTCTGACCTAGAGTTGGAGAAGCACAACTGATATGGAAAGAAAGTGTCATTTTCCCCTCAGCTGCTTCTCCAAACACTTGATGAGCAGCATAAATGCTTCACAACTCCATTGGTAGCATTTATTTTGTGGCTTCTGTGGCATTACATACTCAGCCTTCTCTCATCAGGCTTAGAAAACTCCCCTAGGCCATTAAATGGTAAATCTTTTAAGGACCAGTGACATCCAATATGGCATCTTAGTTGTGTTTCACTTCACTCTGGGAAAAATGCATGTTGATCAACTGAAAACTCTAGGTTGGTGAGGTCCATAAAGTGATAATCATTAGCACCTAAAATTATAGATGCTGAGCAGTAGATGGCAGGTCAAAAGAAATATATTTCAAATGAATAAAACAGAAAATATGTTTAATTTATATCAATCCAACCCTTGGATCTATTAGTTACCAATAGTGGTAGGTGATAAAAAGGTATCACCAATATATATTCAATGTTAGAATATAATTTTAATATCATACAGCAATTAAAAACAGTTATAAGAAAAGGATGACCATGACCTAATCTTCAAAAATACTGGTGATAATTGGCACATTGTTTAATTGATTTTACTTTTTAAAAGTTAATTTCTTTACTTCTTATTATTAGTCATGTATTGCAGCATTAAAATTAACATAAAGGTGGGATAACACATGATCTTTATATGTCATCTTATTAAAATAAAGCTATTTTTAATACTTTTAAGAGGCCTATCAGAAAACACAATTTATATCCTCAAAGTATATTTTGTCAGTTTCAAGTATAATTTTTGCATTCATATTCTTTTATGAATTTTAATGGAGACACTTAAATTGTAATTATTCCTCTCAGCTCAAATGCAGGTAACAAATGGAATTCAATCAGTGTTTGCGCATAATGACCATCATTAAGAGAGAAATAATAATGACATTCTCTCTGCATTAAACTTGCAGACTCTTTACACAATGATCTGAATCCCATTATTGATCTCCATGGAGATATGCAATTGTCACCTATTCTGCATAATATCTGAATGTTAAATACATTTGTTTGGAACAAATATTTTAATGAATACAGTCAGTTCCACTTAATTAACTATCTGATAACTGAATATTTTTACTTAATAATTCAACTTGAAACATCAAAATTGTTCTATTTTTTTATTCAAATGCACTTGAGATTAGTCATAGATATTCATTTGAATGTTCATAAAATGTACGTGGAGTTTAAAATTCCCCTTGGCTTTCTTTAAAGTACATCCATTAGAGGGACAGTGCAGAACATTTTTCATCTGTTTGAAATACTTTCCCCCCCACACTGTTGTTTAAAATAACCCCTTCGAATCTTACTTGTAAAATGTGTTTTCTGTACAAAATCCTCCTGCTATCTAACTTCATTTTATCATAGGATTGCTCATAAGAGTGTAACTATTCATATTTATATATATTTGTACATTTTTAATGTGGACTTTTGGTTTGAGAGGAAAATATGAATAAAATATTGAATTCTCTTGGGCAGAAAGCTCTAGCAATGTCATAATTGGTGAATATTTGGCCTATTACCCTTCAAGAAAGAGAATCTAAGATAATATTTGTAATAATAACAATAATAATAAATACTATAGTACTATAATGATTGGATTATTTTAGCCATGGAAGAAATGTCACACAAGCTTCAACACTATCTTTAGGGACTCTCATGTCAATCAATTCCACAAATATTTGTTAAACATCTACCACAAGTCCAACATTGCCCATGGCAGTGATGAAACCATAACAAGCACGTCACTGAGTCTGGCCTCAAGAAGTTCACCATTTGGGTGAATAGAAACACATTCACACAACAAGTTTTGATACATGTGGCAAAAGCGAATGGTGTGAAAGGAGTGTCATAGGAGGTAGCAGTGATTAATTGGACCAAGAGACTTCAGGGAGTCTTCAAAGAGCTGGCAAACTATGAGATGTGTCTTAAAGAAAAAATAGAATTTTGCCAAGTGTAAAATGTGGATAAAATCATCTTAGGGTAAAGGAAGTTGCATGAACGAATGCTTGGAGGCATAAGAGTACACGGTATTTCTGTGTACATCAAGTATCAATCCAGTATGGCTAGAGGCTGGGGTTCATAGTGAGCAGCATAAGGGAGCATGAGAGTGCAAAGTTTATGATAACTACAATTATTAAGCATTTTCTCAGTGGTAGGAGCTTGACATATACCACAAATCCTTGCTAACACCCTGCACTATAACATTCATATAGATAAGGAAGTTATACTTAGAGATGCTAAATGACATTCCCAATGTCACTAGCCAATAAGTAGTGGGCCTGGGAATTCAGACCTGAACTCTAAGTGGAGTTAAAATGAGGTTGGAAGGGCCTTCAATAACATGATAAGGGAACTGGAGAAGTTTTGAAGGACTTTAGGCAGCAGAATGACAAGACCAGATCAATAATGTAGAAAAAGTGTTTGGGTCGTAGTGTGGAGATCAGATTGAGAGCAAGAAGACTTGAGGTAAACCTGCAAAGTATGAGGTTATTTCACTAAACCAGGTAAGATTACTTCAGCTAAGAGAGTGATTGTGGAAATAGAAAGGGGAGAGATTCAGTAGACCTCTTGGGATTTCAGTTTTGGGTGACTGAGTAGACAAAATGTCAGTAGAGAAGAAGCAAAAAAATTTATATTGCCCTTCCACATCCCTGGATGTGCAATAAGATTAATACCAATATAGACTGAAACTATGTTGATTTAAAAATACTTTAGTTTTATTTCCAGCAGGTCCTAGGAAAATTTAGCAAAGACAGCTTTCCTTCATGTTAGCTTCGATTTTAGAGTATTTTCTTTCTTTCTGATCTCACATTGCTCTTCCAGTTCTTGGGTACCTCATGTGAAAAGAAGTAGTCTGATTAATTCATACATACATACCAGTGACTCAATGTGTCAATCCTTTCAAGGCTACTAAGAGGTTAAAAGAAGATTGTATCATGGAGGACAATACTCAAATCAAAGCCTTAACAAATCGCTCATTTATTTATTAATTTCTTGAGTGTCAAAAGGGTACCAGGCTCTTGGGATATAAAGATAATTGACACCAGTCCACACCATAGTGAAAAACTCACTAAGGCTTTTTTGATGAAGATTTAGGTACTGTTGAACCTGATCATGAGAGGGGGGACATCCATGGTTCTTGAATCTCATTTGCCAAGCAGTCTATCTAAGGCCAGCCCTGGATGTGCTACCTAGTTCATAGATTGCCATTTACATGGTTCTCTTGTGGCTACTGGAGTATTGTTTCAGGTGCCACTCCATGACTTCACTGGAGATCCAGGGAGGACAAAAAAATATTGCTCCCAATTCTTTGAAGGGAGGCATGTTTGGAGTCATGGTTACTATTTAATGTGTTGCCCTGATCAGCCCAAATGACACCATCTGGTATCTTGTTAGAAATACAAATTTTGGGACTACACCCAAGACTACTGAATCAGAATCTACTCTTAATAATATTCTCAAACATTAAAGTTTGAGCAATATTACTTTAGTAGAACCAGAAGAGACAACTAGGTTGAAACTGTTCACATCAGTAATGAAGAAACCAATGATACATTTCATGCTGAGAGTAGTTCTGGATTGGCTTGTTTTGAATTCCTGTTCTATAACTAGATAACTTTTTTTTTTTTTTACTAGATAACTTTTTAGCTCAACATTCATTGACTTCACTGTACTGATGGAGTGATTATATTTTGCATATTAAGTAAAAGTGAACTTCTTATTGTGATATCAATGAAAGTAACAATCTTAATGGCCTACATGTAATTGACCTTCTCTCGCTTTTGAAAAAGGAGAGTGATATGCTATATGCTCTCTTATCCATTCCAAGCAACCTTGTTTCAGATTTTACCTCTGTCTTGGACTGGTTATCTCTACTACTGCAAAATTCCTCGAGTATGCAGAATAATGCTCCATGCATACTATATGAGAACCATCTGAGATGGTTTCTCAAGATGATTTCTCAATTATCTTTCAAAAGTTAATTTTCCCCATTTATTCAAGAAATGTTGACTGAGTGTCAATTGCTCACACTTTCTTAACTCTGCTTGATCTGAAGGCACCTTTTGAACTTTGTTAAACTTAAATTGTCTGGGAGTTCTGTGTCCAGGCTGACAGATGCTCTCCTATCCCTTCAACTCTTACCCATTTTTTTTGCTTGGCTAAATGCTTCTCATTTATGATTCAGTTGAAGGCATTATTTCCTTTTGAAAGGCTTCCTGACCACTTTCACCCTCTCCATCTTCACAGCCATCCCAGTGGATTGTAAACATGTCCCTATTCCTCCAATTAGACTAAAGGCTCATTGCAGAAAAGAACCATGTGTTACTTGTCTTTCTAGTTCTCAGTTCATGTGCCTGATATTGTCAAGGTATTTTAGTTTCTGAGCTGCCAAAACAAACACCACAAAATGGATTGACTTAAAAAATGGGAATTTATTGGCGCTTAGTTTTGAGGCTAAGAGAAGTCCAAAATCAAGGCTTTCTCCCCAAAGACTGTGGGATTATGGGGATGGCTGCTGGCAATCTTTGGTTCTTGGCTTTTCTGTCACATGGCAATGCATATGGTGGCCTCTCCTGGCTTCTCTCCCTCTCCTCCAGGTTCTGCTGACTTTTAGCTTCAGGCTGCTCCCTTTAGCTTTCTCTGTGTGAACTTCCATGTAAGGATTTCAGTAATAGGATTATTAACCATTCTGATTTAGCCAGGCAGCACTTTAACTGAGTTAATCTCATCAAAAGGTCCTATTTACAATGGGTTCACAGCCACAGAAATGGGTTAAGTTTGAGAACATGTTTTACTGGGGTACCTTGCTCCAAACCACCACACAAGGCAATCAATACTTATTTACAGACTGGAGAGTGTCCAAATGACTTTAAAACAATGATTTTGCATGTTAAATATAGATTTAAAACCTAAAATTTACCATCCTTTTGGTTAATTAGCTCTTTATAGAGAACAAGTTTTATTTAAAAGACTAGTATTTTTTATGTTGAAAGATTTTTCAGAGTATAGACTTTTGGGCAATGTTGCATATGCAGACACATGACAGAATGTGCTTAGTTATCACATTGGCTAACCAGAATAAGAAACTAAGAGATGTAGATTTTTAAGAGAGCAAGTGATATGTGCCCTAAATAACACAGCATGCTCTAATACATATCAGGTTCCCAGTCTTCAAATTTTGCTTAATTGTCCTGTTTATTTCTTTGAATAATAAAACAAATAAAAACTATTTTCAAAAATGTGCATTCATCACTTCAGTCAATATTAGAGTATTTTCATTACTCCAAAAAATAATAATAATAAACAAAAAATGAAGAACAAACAATCAAAACCCTATTCTTTAGTAGTCACCTCTTAATCTTTCTATCCTTCCATAACGAATACTGCTGATTTATAAATGTGATTGTGGGTGAAAGGGAGGCTAATGTTAATTAAGAGGCAGATGACTATCTAGGGACTTATAACAAAGTAATTTTGATGGTAGATGAGGATTGTGGTTAATAATATAAATACAGGAATGCTCTATTGTAAGATGTTAAGAATATGGTGATACATGGGAAAAATACAACTAATGTAACTTATAGACTATAGTTAACAGGAGTATTGTAATATTTTTGTAGTGAGGGCAAAGAAAGTACTGTATCAATGTTAAAGATAAAAAAATATGGGATTTAGTTTTATGAGATATGAATATGACCAAGCATTTTTTTCTTCATTAACAAGGAGACCATAGTCATGTCATTTAACCAAACTGTGCTCATTTATTTATCTTTCATAACACTGGATTGGATGAGCTAAATGCTCCTGGACAGAGTTTTTTTAAAGTAATGCTTCCATAATTTGTTGGGTGGCCTTTTATCTGTTATTTTATTTTTTAAAGTTGAAATAAAGTTTAAAAAATATTTTTAGAAACTTTGTTCCTGTCCCTCCATCCCCCAACAAAAGGTATTCTGAGAAGTAAGAGCTAGAATGTGAAGGTCAGTGAAATTCTGGTAGGAAATATGCATTTGTAAGAATTTTGACATTAGCAGCCATTTTAGTAAATGGGTTGAGACATTAGTAGATATGGCTCATCAAGATGCCTTATTTAAAATTTTGAAGTGGTATGGATATTGACTGATAAATTAATTTCTTTATTCACTGAACACATGGGAGCAAAAATAAGTGGGGCATGGCTGTTGCCTTTTAACAATATATTCAGCAAATTTGGGATAGCTTGAAGAAAGATGAGATGCGCTCCAACAAAAACAGTTATACAATGATATGAAATCAAAGAGGAAAGAGGAACTGTCAGAAAAAGGCATTCAAGAAACAGAAATGAAAACTAAATTTTATATCCATACCTTACTCAAGAGCATACCTCAAGACACAGCAAGATTGTATCCCCCAAATGGTAACATGTAGGGCGCAAGCTTTGCATGCTTGGAAGTACAAATGCTGGCATATTTACATTAATGATAATTTACTATTCTTCGGACCCTTCCCCAATCCCTTGATATCAGGACCCTGGTTCCATTTCTAGATTCCTGACCCTCCTTACTGTCCTTGCCAATATATATTTAACTCATGGTGTCCTGATACTCATTCTTCCTCATCTTCGGTCTTATGGTGCTCTGTAGTTACAAGAATTTTTCAGATCACTAGTCCTACTTACTGAGGATGGCTTCCACCTGCCTGCTGATCATCACATACTGGACAGAACCACTTCTCAGACTAAGATTTCTACCATCATTTGGAATGGAAAGAAGCTGAGAGGAGAAAGGAAATGCTACCTTCTGCCTTTCCTCTCCAATGCCAGTGTAAAGGAGGTCTGGGGCGAGTCAAGAGAATGATCTGAGATAAGTCTATGGGAAAAAAAATCAAGAATGGTGCACTTTGTTTTAAGGAAAAGGTTTTTCAGAACTCTGAATGTTCTTTCATGTCATCTGCCTCACTGCAAGACTCATTCTCTGCCTAATTTCAAGATAGTTTGGCCTGTTGTTTAAGAGGAAAATTTTTTTGTCAGATGCAGATTTGTGTCCTAGAATTGCCACTAATTGGCTGTGTGACTTCAAAGTTCTTAAAAATGTTTGTCTCTGGTTCCTATTTTGTAAAATGATGTGATAGAATAATGCATTCCCCCTATCACTGGCATTCCAGCACAAAGATGTCCACATCCTAATCCCTGGAAACTGTGGATATGTTATAGTATACAGAGAAGGAAATTTGCAGATAGAATTAAGGTCATGGACCTTAAAATAGGGAGAGTTTGAAATTGTTGAATTTCAAAATTGTTTGGGATCAATGAGTCCTTTTTTTGCCTTTCATTTTCTCTCCTGTTGAACAAGAATGTCTGTAACAGTTCTACTATGCCTGTCCCACTATCGTATTTTAGGAGCAGATAACTTGTTTCTCTAGTTTCATAGTTCCACAGGTGGAGAGGTGTTTTGTCCTAGGATGAATTATACCCCGAGTCTCACCCATACCTGATTTAGAAGAACAAGATAGAAAGGTTTGGGACCTTTGAACTGACGAGATTGCGGTGAGATTTTGGACGTTGAGTAGATCTTGTGATGGGATGAGATCTCTGGAGAGCTTGGCAGTGGATGAATCTATTTTGCATGTTGGGCCAACATGAATCTTTGGGAAGCAGAGTGTGAACTCTGCTAGGCAGAATAATGTTCCCCTCCCAAAGATGTCCATGTCCCAATGCCAGGAATCTCTAAGTATGTTATGTTATGTGGAAAAAAGGGACTTTGCATATGGAATTGAGAATGTGTACTTTAAATAGCGACATTATCCAGGATTATTTGACTGAGCCCAATATAATCACATGAGTCCTTAAGAGTGACAGAGGAAGGCAGAAGAGTTAGTCAGAAAGGGGCAGTCAAAGAAGAGGCAGGAGAGATTTGAAGCATGTGCAGGACTCAATGTACTAGTTGTTGACTTTAGATATCAAGGGAGAGTCAAAGAGTGAAGGCAACCTTTAGAAATTGGCAATGGTCCTCACTGACAGCTGAGGAAACGGGGACCTCAGTCTTACAACTGAAAGGAACTAAATTAATGTCCGTAAGCTGAATGAGCAAGTAAATTGATTCTCCACTAGAGAATCTGACCTACAGAACTGTAAGGTAATAAATTTTGATTGTATTAAGGTCTAGGTTTGTGATAATTTGTTATGGCAACAATATAAAATTAATACAAATTGGGAATGAAAATAGTGCTTACTTATAGAGATATACAGATTATTAATTATAATAGTGTATGCACTGTATCTGATGCTTAGAAAACACTAAAAGCAGTTATATATTACTTTTGTCATTATAGGACTGATTCTAAGTTTAGCCCTTGGCCTGCAAAGAAAAATTTTCCATTCTACCAGGTGTGTCTTAGGGTACTTCAGCCCTCACTGTCCATGGCCTACTGCCATCAGTTTCAGAAAGATGTCACTGAACCCCAGCCCAGTCTAAAGGCAGGTTTCCAAGTCCTCTCATATTCCTTATGGGATGCACCTTTCCCATGACTGCAAAGGGAATGCAATGAAGTTTAAATAGAGAACCTATATACATTCTGCTCATCACCCATTCTTCCCAAGAAAATGCAATAGTCCTCAGAGACAGCTCAAATACAACTGATTTTTTTTTTTTTTTTAAAACAGACCACTTTACTCTTTAGTCAAAGAACATCTGCATTCAGGTTAATGATGATGCCATGATTTTCCCCAAGGAGCAATGGAATAATTATTTGCTTTCTATTGTGACATCAAAGGTCTAGTTCAGGTGTTTAGCACAGAGAGGCAATGTGATTTTGCCCTTGCCATTTAGCTGCCTAGCCTCCATTCCCCCTATTGAGGCATTTGCACTCTGAATTTGATTTGAGGGAGTCAGCTGTAGTAGACACTGCTGGTGTCTTGCACATCTCCTTGTATTTTAACATTTCAGTGCAGGATGGACCAACTTCCAATTGCCAGTATCTACACTTCTGCCTCTGAAGGGCTTCTTCTGGCCTTCAGAAATTCTGTCTGTGTGCCTTGCAAGGCAGAAGTGCCAGGGAATTAACTTCTTCAGAAGCGCATCTCAATCAATGATTTCTGGGAGTTGGTGTATAAATATCCCAGTTCTCTTGGGGGGTAAATCAGTTTTGAGGTAGAATTATACTCCAGTGTCAACAGTGGGGATGCACTTGATTACTTACTACTTATTGGCTGCCTCCATTGCCAACTTCATCTCTCCTATCAGTGTTTCCTGAGGTTGCCTCCACATCTGTGAATCTTTTTCTCAGGATTTGCTTCTGGTGGAAACTCAAGATACCAACCTTTCCCCACTCTCAGCAGATGTTATTTTTTATCATTTAAAATATTTTATTGAATTATAAAATTCATATATGAATATACATAAACAATAAGTGTATAGTAAAAGTTGTGAACTTACAAAACAAACATGCATATCATCATACAGGGTTCCCATACATCACCCCAACACTAGTATCCTGCATTGTTGTGAAACATTTGTAGCAAATTATGAAAGAGCATTGTCAAAATATTATTACTAACTGTAATCCTTATCTTACATTTGGTGTATTTTTACCCCAACCCACCATTATTATTTTTTTAAATTTATTTATTTTAATGAAACTTTAGATTACATAAATGTTACATAAAAAATATAGGGGATTCCCATGTGCACCACTCCCTCCTCCCACACTTTCCCACATTAACAACATCCTTATTATTGTGGTACATTTGTTACAATTGATGAACATATATTGAAACATTGCCCCTAAGTGTGGATTATAGTTTACATTATAACTTACACTCTGTCCCATGCAATTTTGTAAGTTATGACAAAATATATAATGACCTGTATCCGTCACTGCAATGTCATGCAGGACAATTCCAATGTCCAGAAAATGCCCCCATATTACACCTATTTTTCCCTCTCCCCCTTCTCAGAATCTCCGGTGGCCACTGCCTCCACATCAATGATAAAAGTTCTTCCATTGCTGGAATAACAATAAGTCTATAGTAGAATAATAGTAAGTCTGCTAGAGTCCATTGTTCATTCTCCAATCTTGAGGATTTGGGGATGGTGATGACCACTCTGCCTTTAATTGAGAGGGGGCTTAGATCCCATGGAGCATATGAATGGAACTATCTTGCTTGCAGTTGCAAACTTTCTCTGTTCCTTGGGATGGGTGTTGTCCATCATCATCACCTTGTTAGTTGTCCTGTGAGAGTCCGATGAACTGGAGAGTAGGTGTTGCAATTCTGCTGAGATTCAGGGCCCAACTGGCACATGGACAGACCAAAGATTTAAGTCTCTTGGATATGCATTTATCAAGTGTAGTACTAACTATGATTTCAAATAGAAGGGGCAGAAGAGCCCTGTGTAGGGAAACCACAAATTAGTCCAACTCTGTCAAACTGGGGAGTATAAGTTCCAAGGTAAGGCCCCTGGCAGGGCACCAAACTCCTGAACTGTCTAACCTGCCTATTGTATCTGGATGTCTCTAGAGCCCTCAGAAGCTCTGCTATTTGAGGCAATATTTTCTGTGGCAGTCAATGAGATTCTGCTGAGACATGCATAAGTGTAACCTCTGGAATGACCTCCTGACTCACTTTGAAATCTCTTATCATAAAAACTAATTTGTATTTACCATTTCCCCCTTATGGTCAAGGTCTTTTTCCAAGTGCATTGCTACTTGGCGCTTGGTAGTAATCCCTCGGTGCTGGGGGGAAGGTAGTATGTTTATATGCTGAGTTTGGCTTAGAGAGAGGCCACATTTGAGCAACAAGGAGGCCCTCAGGAGGTAACTCTCAGGAAACATAATACTAGGCTAAGTTTCAATTTCAAAAGAAACAGTTCATAAGTACAATCATCAATATCAAGGGCTTGGCGCAAAGGTCCATCCTCCTTCACTAGGCACTGCCCCTGTACTCAGGGATTCTTGCTGTCCCATTAGAGAATGTAGCAGAGCTCCCCAGGATGGGAATTCGATATTCTTTTGGATATTGTGTGGATCTCCACCCACCATGACAATGCCCCATGAACACTTGAACACATTCATATGCCTTAGAGGCTTGTCCCAGATGAACCTCCTCCCATGCATCCCCCCATGACCAACACATTGCACCAATGTTTCTCCCCTGACAAAATTGTTACCCTTCTGTGATCCAAAATAATAACGATAGTTCTAAAAATAACATACACAATACAAAAACAATTTTTTAATTTAAACATTTTTAAATAATAAAAAAATTTAGTCAATATGTCTTTCATCTCTATAAGATCTGTTGTCTTGTATGTAGAGTGAGATTTTCTTCTGTATATTCCCCCAGTGTCTTTTTATTTTCATTTTATCTTTGAACAAGCTTTAAGTTACAGAAAAGTCACATGGAAATATAGAGGGTTCCCATATACCCAATGCCCTCCCCCCTTCTCCTCTTGCCTATTATAACATTTTACATAAAGATGGCACATTTGCTACAATTGATATAAAAATAGTGAAGCATTTCTATTGACTATGGTCAATGGTTTACATTATGATTTACATTTGGGACTGTACACTTTTATAAATTTTGACGAAATTTAAAATGGCTTGTATCCATTATTGTGAGATCATGCAGAACAATTCTAATGCCCTAAAAATGCCCTATGTTCTATCTATTCTATCTTTTCTATTCTATCTATTCTTCCCTACCCCTCCTCTCAGGACCTATGGTAACCACTAAGTTTCACTTTATGAAGAATAAGATTCATAGTTACTTGCAATAATATTGAAGGCTTGACATATTGGTCTGTTTTCTTTTATTAGGCACTACCTGTGTTCTCAGGAGACTATTGCTCCTCTATTTGAGAACATACCACAACTCCCCTGGATGGGAGTTTAACATTTTCTTTTTGTTGTATGGGTCTCCACCCACTGAGATAACACACTATGACAAGATGAACCCTTACATATTCCACAGAAGCCTGCCCCAGGTGCACCCTGTCCTGTATGCCACCCCCACATTCAATACCTTGCACCAGTAATCCTCCCCTGCCATATTTGCCAAAAGAACATTCCCAACATTGTAGTTTTAACCACAGACCTGCAAATCCCCAGAATTCACCTGCTCCTTCCCTGACCCTACCCCACTTCCATGGATAGTGCAACACAAACCCCCAACCCTATCCCCCTCACAGAACAGCACTGCTGAACCAAATAGCATCACTGTACCATTGTCACGCCCAACCGCTACACAACTACACCCTTCCACCTTATCATAGATTTTGCTCATGTGGATATTGGCTCACAACCCTCTACTTCCTTTCTGTCTCCTGTAAACCAATCTTCCAGACTCTAGCTCTGTGAGTCTGCTCAATTTGCTTAATTCATACCAGTGAGGTCATGTAGTATTTGTCGTTCAGTGCATGGCTTACTTCACTTAACATAAGGTCTTCAAGATACATCCATATTGTTCCATGTGTTAATACTGCATTCCTTCTTACAGCTGAGAAATATCCCATCATATGTACATACCACAATTTGCTTATCCATTCATCTGTTGATGGACATTGGGATTCCTTCCAACTTTTGGCAATTGTGAATAATGCTGCTATGAACATTGGTGTGCATATATCAGTTTGTGTTCCTGCTTTCAATTCTTCTGGGTGTATACTCAGCAGTGGGATAGCTGGATCATATGGAAGTTTTATAGTTAGCTTCCTGAGGAACCACCAAACTGTCTTTCACAAAGGCTGCACCATTCTACATTCCCACCAGCAGTGGATAAGTGTTCCCTTTCCTCTGCATCCTCTCCAACACTTGTTGTCCTCTGTTTTTTTAACAGCTGCCAGTCTAATGGGTGTAAGATGATATCTCATTGTAGTTTTGATCCGCATTTCCCTAGTAGCTAGTGATGTTGAGCATCTTTTCATATGCTTTTTAGTCATTTGTATTTCTTCTTTTGAGAAGTGTCTATTCAAATCACTTGCCCTTTATTTAAATGGATTGTTTGTCTTTTTATTTTCGAGATGTAGGATTTCTTTATGTATGCTGGATATTAGACCCCTAAAGGATAGATGGTTACCAAATATTTTCTCCCATTGGGTGGGCTGATTTTTCACTTTCTTACAAACTCTTTTGAAGTGCAAAAGTTTTAAATTTTGAGAAGCTCCCATTTACCTATTTTTCTTTTGTTGCTCGTGCTTTGAGTGTAAAGTTTATGAAAACATTTCCTGCTACAAGATTTTGCAGATGTTTCCCTACATTATCTTCCAGGAGATATATGGTCTTGGCTCTTATATTTAGATCTTTGATCCATCTTGAGTTAATTTTTGTGTAAGGTGTGAGATGGTATTGTGCTCTCAATCTTTTGGATATGGATATCCAGTTCTCCAAGCACCATTTGTTGAAGAGGCCATTCTCTCCCAGTTGAATGGGCTTGGTGGCCTTGTCAAATGTCAATTGACTGTATATGCGAGGATCTATATCAGAACTTTCAGTTCTGTTCCATTGATCAGTATGTCTATTCTTGTGCCAACACCATGCAGTTTTGACCACTGTAGCTGTATAGTATGTTTTAAAATCAGGTAGTATGATTCTTCCAATTTCATTTTTCTTTTTCAATATGTCTTTGGCTATTTAGGGCTCCTTGACCTTCCAAATAAATTACATAGTTAGCTTTTCCATTTCAGTAAAAAATGCTGTGGTAATTTTTATTGGGCTTGTGTTAAATCTGTAAATCAGTTTGGGTAGGATAGACATCTTAATGATGTTTAATCTTCCTATCCATGAGCAGGGAATATTCTTCCATTTATTTAGGTCTTCTCTGATTTCCTTTAACAATGTTGTGTAGTTTTCTGTGTACAAGTTCTTTACATCTTTAGTTAAGTTTATTCCTAGGTATTTGATTCTTTTAGTTGCTATTGTATTAATAAATGGAATTTTTTCTTGATTTCCTCCTCAGATTGCTCATTATTGGTGTACAGAAAGACTACTGATTTTTGCACATTGATCTTATATCCTGCCACTTTACTGAACTCATTTATAAGCTCTAGAAACTTTGCTGTAGATTTCTCAGGGCTTTCTGTGTATAAGATCATGTCATCTACAAATAGGGAAATGTTTACTTCTTCCTTTCCAATTTGGATGCCTTTTATATGTTTTTCTTTCATAAGTGCTTGAGCAAGTACTTCTAATACAATGTTAAATAAGAGCGTGACAGTGGGCATCCTTGTCTTGTTCCAGATCTTAGAGGGAAAGCTTTTAGGATTTCATCATTGAATATGACATTAGCTGTGGGTTTTTCATATATACCCTTTATCATATTGAGGAAGTTTCTATCTATTCCTATCTTTTGAAGTGTTTTTTATCAGGAAAGGGTGCTGTTTTTTTGTCAAATGCTTTTTCTGCATCTATAGAGATGATCATGTGTTTTTGTTCTTTCTATCTGTTAATGTGGTGTATTACATTGATTGATTTTCTTAGGTTGAACCACTCTTGCATACCAGGGATGAAAACCACTTGGTATTGGTATATAATTTGTTTGATGTGTTTTTCAATACAAATAGCATGTATTTTGTTGAGGATTTTAGCACCTAGGTTCATTAGACAGATTGGTCTATAGTTTTCCTTTCTTGTGGTGTCTTCGTGTGGCTTTGGTATTAGGGTGATGTTGGCACCATAGAATAAGTTAGGCAATGTTCCCTCCACTTCTATTTTTTGGAAGAATTTAAGCAGGATTGGTGTTAGTTCTATCTGGAATGTTTAGTAAAATTCACCTGTGAAGCCATCTGGTCCTGGGCTCTTCTTAGTTGGGAGGCTTTTGATGACTAATTCTTCTTGTTGCTTGTGGTTGATCTGTTGAGTTCATCAATTTCTTCTTTCATCAATGTAGGCTGCTTGGGTATTTCTAGGAATTTGTCCATTTCATCTAAGTTATCCATATTGTTGGCATACAATTTTTCATAGTATCCTCTTATGATACTCTTTATTTCTCTGGGTTCAGTGGTGATATTCCATTCCTCATTTCTTATCTTATGTATTTGCATGTCCTCTCTTTTTTTCTTTATTAGTCTAACTAAGGGTTTGTCAATTTTATTAATCTCAGGGAATCATCTTTTGGTTTTGTTAATGTTTTCTAGTTCTTTCTTATTTTCAGTTTCATTTAGCTCTGCTCTAATCTTTGTTATTTCTTTCTTTCTACCTGCTTTGGGGTTAGTTTGTTGATCTTTTTCTTAATTCCTCCAGGTGTGCAGTTAGGTCTTTGATTTTAGCACTTTCTTCTTTTTTAATATAGGCATTTATGGCTATAAATCTCTCTCTCAGCACTGCTTTTGCTGCATCCCTTAGGTTTGGTGCATTGTGTTGTCATTTTCATTTGTTTCAAGGTAGTTACTTCTTTCTTTTGCAATTTCCTCCTTGACTCGCTCATTGTCTAAGAGTTTGTTGTTTAACTTCCATATCTTTGTGCCTAATCTGGTTCTTTGCCCCTTACTGATTTCCAGCTTCATTCCATTGTGGTCAGAGAAATTACTTTGTATAATTTCAATCTTTCTGAATTTGTTGAGAGTTATTCTGTGACATAGCATGTGGTATATCCTGGAGAGTGATCCATGTGCACTTGAGAAGAATGTATATCCTGCTGCATTTGCGTGTAATGTTCTGTTTATGTCTATTAAGTCTAGATCCACTAATGTATTATTCAAGGTCTCTGTTTCTATATTGATCCTCTTTTGAGATGTTCTGCCTAATGGTGATAATGGGTCATTAAAGTCCCCTATTGTAATTGTAGAGGCATCCATTTCTTGTTTGTCTCATGCATTTTGAGGTGCCCTTGTTAGGTGCATAAATGTTTATAATTGTCCTTTCTTCTGGATAGATTACCCCTTTTACTAATATATAGTGTCCTTCTTTGTCTTTTACAATAGTTTTGCATTTAAAGTATATTTTGTCCGATATTAGTATAGCTACTTCTGTCCTTTTTTCTTGTTGTTTGCTTGTAAAATTGTTTTCCAACCATTCACTTTCAGCCTCCTGGCACCCCTGAGTCTAAGGTGAGTTTCTTGTAGACAGCGTATAAAATGGGTCATATTTCCTTATCCATTCTGCCAAGCTGTGTCTCTTGGTTGGAAGGTTGAATCCTTTAGCATTCAATGTTATTACTGTCAAGGAATTACCTACATTAGCCATATTTTCTTTAGGTTTATGTATGTCATATGTTGTTTTTATTTCTGTTTTTATCTTTTAGTTATTCTTACCAATAATCTTCTTTCCTACATTCTCCTGCAACCCCCTCTCTCCTGTTTTTTCATTTCAACCTTCAGAACTTCCTTTATTATTTCTTGAAGTGCAGGTTTCTTGTTGAAAAACTCTCTTAATTTCTGTTTATCTATGAATATTTTGAACTCTCCCTCATTTTTGAATGCCAGCTTTGCTGGATAGAGAATTCTTGGCTGGACATTTTTTTTATTTTATCACCTTAACTGTATCATACCATTGCCTTCTTGCCTCTATGGTTTCAAATGAGAAACCAGCACTTAATCTTATTGAGCATCCCTTGTATTTGATGGATCTCTTATCTCTTGCTGCTCTGTTTTCTCTCTTTGTCTTTAGCATTGGACAATTTGACAAGTATGTGTCTTGGTGTAGGCCTATTAGGATTTATACTGTTTGGAGTGTTGCTATACTTCCTGAATATGTACATCCACGTCCCTCAAAAGAGTTGGGAAATTTTCAACCATTATTTTCTCCAACTCTGCTTCTGCTCCCTTTCCCTTCTCTTCTTCCTCTGGGATGCCTATAATGACTATATTTGTGCATTTTGTTTTGTCATTCAAATCACTAAGTCCCTGCTGAATTTTTTCCATTTTTTAATCTACCTGTTCTACTATCTGTTTGATTTCAGATGTACTGTCTTTGACATCAGTAATTCTTTCCTCTGCCTTTTCAAATCTGCTATTATGTTCTTCAAGTGTATTTTTTATTTCTTTCATTGTGCCATTCATCACCACCGTATCTGTTATCTTTTCATATGTGTTTACAATTTCTTTAGTATGTTTACCCAGTGTCTTCTTAATATCCTTTATCTCTTCCTTCGGTTCATTAAGTTGATTCATGATATTTGTTTAGACATCCCTGATTAGTTGTTCCATGTTCTGCATCTCCTTTTGTTTTTTAGTTTGTTCGTTAGACTGGGCCGTATCTTCTTGTTTCTTAGTATGGCTTGTAATTTTTTGTTGGTGACTAGGCATCCGTTTATCTTGATGTGCTTATTTGGTTGGTTAGCTTCTCTTTCTACTCTAGGGTTTTATTTATTTATTTATTTATTTTTGTGTGTATGTGTGTGGTAAGATTCCTTTTTGACACTTGGTTCCTCTTGTTCTATATCATTACAATTGTCTATGTTCACTTGAAAAAAATATTAGAACCAGAGAAAAGGAAAGAAATAAGAAGAGAAAAAGAATAATAGTAATAATAATAATAATAAAGTTAAAAGGGGAACCACAAGAGCAAGGAGAATAAATACGTAATATGAGTAAAAATCAAAAAAGTTCAAAGGTATAAGAATAAAAAAGATGGCATAGAAAAAATGAAGCAATGAACAAAATAGAGAAAAAAATGAATGAATTAAAAGGCTGAAATGACTGATGAGAAGAGAGGAAAAGAAAAAGAAAAAAAAGATTAAACATAGGCCAAACAAAGAGAGGTGGAATTAAAGTAAAACAACAGAAAATAGAAGATAGAAAAATAAAGGAAAGAAAAGAAATAAAGTAGGTAGAAAAAGTAATTAAAAGAAAAAGAAAAGAAAGAAAGGGAAAAGACAACAAACAAGATACAAAACAACAACAACAAAATAACAACAGCAACAAAACAACCCAGGAAAAACAGCCTTCCCTCTTAAGCCCCTAAAGAGCTTCTCAGGCTGCTGGTTCTCATCAGTCAATCACCCTTCAGTGTGCTTTCTGCAGGTGATGTACTGGGTTTTAGCAAATAAAATGAAGAATAAGAAAAAAAGGAACCGATAAAATAATTTTAAAAAATTCAAGAAAACCAGAAAAAAACCTGTCCATACGTTCCCTGTCATAAGGTACCAGCTGATAACCAGGTAGATCACTCTCTGTATCACTTCAGGAGATCCAGGAACCACCAGGGACCTCATCTATGCAAGGTAGCAATTCCTCCACTGAGCTACCCTGGCTCCACAGCTTAAACAGGCTTCAGAAAGCTTATCTGGCTCTATCCACCCGCTTTCTCTCAAACATTTTAAGATTTTAACTATTTGTCAAGTTGGGCTATTTAGGCACCTGTCTCTGCCCCCTCTCTACCTTAGTTCCTCTCTCTCCCAGGTCAGCTGGGCGTGATAGCCTGCCTGATTAGATCTCCCCTCTCCACTCCCTGAGGCTTCCTCAGTGCCTGTTGGTCAGGGACCCTCCGAGATTCAAAAGGGGCTCAACTGGCCAAACACACCAGAAAGAAACCACTTTCCACTCTTCACCAGAACCCTCTTCCTCCTGGGGAATGCTCCGTCCTACTCTGTTGGTTGCAGTGAGTCAGGGGTTTACCCAGGCTATTTGCCTTGAGGGTGGGGTATATGTGCTCTTTCCAGCCACAGGGGGGAGTAACTCATGGTTTTCATTTGGCTTCTTTATCTCTCTAGTTCCCTCCTGGATGATGCGTAGCACTTTCCCATTCTATATATCTCCAAAGCAGATTCCTTGGATAGACTTTTGCCCTTTCTTT
Source organism: Cabassous unicinctus (assembly GCA_029593785.1). Lineage (NCBI taxonomy): Eukaryota > Metazoa > Chordata > Mammalia > Cingulata > Chlamyphoridae > Cabassous > Cabassous unicinctus. The sequence goes on along the minus strand of JAQZBX010022921.1, from coordinate 2,050 downwards.
GTTCTTTTTTGTGGAGGAGTTAGACTCTGCCTACTTATTTCAATGCAATTTTCCCAGAACTCCCTCCATCCCACCATTATTATCATTCTGTATTAGTACTATATGTTTGTTACAGTTCATGACAATGAACGTCACAATGAATGTATTTCTCATATTTGTTCTGTTAGCCACAGTCCATCTTCCACTTTGGATTCCTTGTGTTATACAGTCCCATGCTTTTTACAATCCATTCAACTTGTACACTCAGTGGCTCTCATTTTCATCACATAGCCATGCTGTCATCACCTCAGTCAATTTGAAAATGTTTTCATTACTCCATTACTCTACATTGTTACTTGTTTTCATTACTCATACCACCTTATACCCCTCTATTGTCCCTTAGAATTGATATAATATCTTCTTTGCCATGGCTGCAAAAATATTACAATATTACTGTTAACTATCATCTATAAGTTACATTAGTTGTAGTTTTCCCGTGTATCACCATATTCTTAACACTTTGTAAAAGAAGAACATTCTTATATTTATATTATTAACCACAATTTTCATCTACCACTGAAATCACTATGTGATACAGTCTATAGATTATTCTTTAGCTTCCTTTCAATTGACCATTTATGTCCACAGACCACCCCTTTCAGGCATAATCACATTTATAAATCAGCAGTGTTAGTTATACTCACAACAATGTGGCACCATCAACGCTATTCATTTCCAAACTTTTACAATAAACCTTATTAAATATTCTACAGAACTTAAGCATCAGCTCCCATTCTCAACCTAAATTCTGTTTCCTAGTAACCTATACTCTAGAGTTTACCTCTGTGAGTTTACTCATCATATTTAGTTCATATTAGTGAGACCATACAATATTTATCCTTTTGTGACTGGCTTATTTCACTCAACATAAAATCCTCTAGGTTCATCCGTGTTGTCATATGCGACCTGATTTCATTTCTTCTTACAGCTGAAGAGTATTCCATTGTGTTTGTGTATATGTATATATACATATACCACAATTTGTTTATCTATTCATCTGTTGATGGACGCTTGCGCTGTTTCCATATTTTAGCAGTTGTGAACAATGCTACTATGAACATCGGTGTGCAAATGTCACTTCCTGTCCTTGCTTTCAGTTATTCTGAATACATTCCTAGTAACTGGATTGCTGGATCATACAGCAGTTCTATATTCAGCTTCTTGAGGTACTGCCAAACTGTCTTCCACAGAGGGTGCACCATTCTACATTGCCACCAACAGTGAAGGAGTATTTCTATTTTTCCACATCCTCTTCGGTACTTGTAGTTTTCTGTGTGTGTGTGTGTGTGTGTTTAATTGTAAATAATGGCCATTCTATAATGTATGCAATGGTATCTCACTGTAGTTTTGATCTGCATTTCCCTAATAGCTAGTGATGTTGAACATTTTTTCATGTGATTTTTGGCCATTTGTATGTCCTCTTTGAAAAAATATCTATTCAAATTTTCACCCATTTTTAAGTTGGGTTGCTTGTTGTTTTATATTTGAGTTGTATGATCTCATTATATAACATGGATATCAAACCTTTTTCATATATCTGGTTTCCAAATATTTTTTCCATTTATATTTAAAAAATATTAAAAATATTAATATTCTAAAAATATTACAACATATTTAATTTTGAGGAGGTCCCATTTATGTATTTTTTTTTCTTTCATTGCTTGTGCTTTGGGTGTAAGGTTTAAGAAACTACTGTCTACCATTAGATTCTGAAGATATTTCTCTACATTTTCTTCTAGGAGTTTTATGGTTCTAGGTTTATCTAGAACCATTATCTATTTTGAGTTAATTTTTATATAAGGTCTAAGATAGGGTTCCTCTTTCTTTCTTTTAGCTATGGATATCCAGTTCTCCTAGCACCATTTTTTGAATAGATTGTTTTGGCCCAAGTGGGTGGACTTGATAGCTTTGTTAAAAATCACTTGACCATAGATATGATGGTCTATTTTTAAGTTTTAATTTTGTTTATTCCATTGGTCAATATGTCTATCTTTATGCCAGTACTATGCTG
>JAQZBX010022920.1:0-31206 GCA_029593785.1 Cabassous unicinctus | reverse complement strand
AAAAAAAAAAAAAAAAACAGCTGAGTGGGAGCAAGATCTGGGAACCCACAGTGTAGAAGGCTTCAGGGCATAGATCTGGAGGGAGCTGGACAAAGAGATAAATTGCTCAAGGGAACATAGACAACAGCAAGAAAATAGAATAAGAGGAACAAAGTGTCAAAGAGAAAATTTACACACACAAAATGGCAAATAAATAAAACCAAGAGTAGAGAGAAGCAAATCAAATAAATAAACCCATCAAGATAAAAAGATGACCAGACAACAACAAAAATTATGAACCATACTAAGAAACAGGAAGATATGGACCATTCTATTGAACAGCCTGAAAACCAGGAGTAGGTACAGAACACTGAGCAACTAATCAAAGCTGTCCAAACAAATTTCATGGGCTAAATTAATGAAGGGAAAGAAGAGATTAAGGATATTAAGAAGGCACTGGGAGCACATGATGAAGAAATTATAAACATACATAAAAAGATAACAGATATGATAGTGACTAATAGCACAAAACAAGAAATCAAAAAGACACTGGAAGCACATAACAACAAATTTGAACAGGCAGAGGAAAGAATTAGTGATGTGGAAGCCAGTATATCTGAAATCAAACAGATAGTACAATAGATAGATAAAAAGATAGAAAAAATCCAGCAGGTATTAGGGATTTGAACGACAACAAAAATGCACAAACATATGCATTATAGGCATCTCAAAGGTAGAAGAGAAGGGAAAGAAGACAGAAGGAGTGTTGGAAGAAATAATGGCTGAAAACTTCCTAAGCCTATTGTGGGAGATGGATGTACATATTCAGGGAGCACAGCACACTCCAAACAGTATAAATCCCAACAGGCCTATACCAAGACATATACTTGCCAAATGGTCCAACGCACAAAATGAAGAGAAAATACTGAAAGCAGCAAGGCAAAAGAGAACCATTCACATACAAAGGATGCTCAGTAAGATTAAGTGCTGGTTTTTCATCTGAAGCAATGGAGGCAAGAATACAGCAGTAAGAAATGGTTAAGATACTAAAAGAAAGAAATTTCTAGCCAAGAATTCTCTATCCAGCAAAGATGGCTTTAAAAAAATGATGGAGAGTTCAAAATATTCACAGATAAACAGAAATTAAGAGAATATGCCAATAAGAAACCTGCCTTTCAAGAAATACTAAAGGGAGTTCTGCAGGTTGAAAGGAAAACACAGGAGAGAGAGATTCGGAAAAGAGTGTAAGAACAACTAAAATAGCAAAGAGAGAAATAAAAACAACATATGACATACATACACCCAAAGAAAATATTGCTAATGTAAGTAATTCCTTGAGAGTAATAACACTGAATGTTGATGGATTAAACAAACCAGTTAAGAGACACAGACTAGCACAATGGATGAGGAAATATGACCATCTATATGCTGTGTACAAGAAACCCACATTGGACCCAGGGTTATGAGGAAACTGAAAGTGAATGGCTGGAAAACAATCTTATAAACAAACAATAACCAAAACAGGGTGGTACCTATACTAATATCAGAAAAAATAAATGTTGAATTCAAAATTATTGTAATAGAAAAAGACGCATACTATATATTATTAAAAGGGGTAATCTTTTAAGAAGAAATAACAATCATAAATATTTATGTACCTAACAGTTCACCACAAAATACATGAGGCAAACGCTGTGAAATAGATACTTCTACAATTATAATGGGGGACTTTAATACAACATTATCACCATTAGACTGAACAGCTTGACATAGAATCAATAAATGGATTTTGAATAATACATTAGAGGATCAGGACCAATTAAACATATACAGAGCACTGCACACAAATAAAGCGAGATATACATTATTCTTGAGTGAATATGGATCATTCTCCAAGATAGACCACATACTAGGCCACTAAAAATTCTCAATTAATTCAGAAAGATTGAAATTTTACAAAGTAATTTCTCTGACCACAATGGAATGAAGCTAGAAATCAGTAAGGGCCAGAGAACCAGATTGGGCACAAAGATAAGTAAGTTAAACAGCTACTCTTAGACAAACAGTGGATCAAGGAGGATATCTCAAAAGAAATCAGTAACTACCTTGAAATAAATGAAAATGGCAACACAATATATCAAAACCTACAGTATGCAGCAAAAACTATACAGAGGGAAATACATAGCCATAAATGCATATATCAAAAAAGAAGAAAGAGCTAAAATCTAAGACCTAACAGCACACCTGGAGGAACTAGAAAAAGGAAAACATACTGATACCAGAGGAGGGATAAAGAAGGAAATAATAAAGATCAGAGCAGAATTAAATGAAATATAAAATAAGCAAGTACTAGATAAAATATAAAAAAACCAAAGCTGTTTCTTCAAGAAGATCAATAAAATTGACAAACCCTTTGCTAGACTAACAAAGAAAAACAAGAGAGAAGACATAAATAAACTGAAAAAGAAATGAGGAAGTGGATATCACCACTGACTCCACAGAATTAAAGAGTATCAAAACAGGATATTTTGAAAACTTATATTCCACAAGAAGGATTATTTAGAGGAAATGGACAAATTCCTAGAAAAACACAAGCAGCTTACATTGATGAGAAAAGAAACTGATGAACTCAACAGACCAATCACGAGTAAAGAGATAGATTCAGTCATCAAAAACCTGCCAATTAAGAATAGCCGAAGACCAGAGGGTTTCGAAAGTGAATCTACTAAACATTTCCAGAAAGAACTAACAATAATCATGCTTAAACTCTTCCAAAAATTTGAAGTAGAAGGAAAATTTCCTAACTCATTCTATGATGCTAACATTACCATAATATCAAGGTCAAACAAAGACACCACAAGTAAGGAAAATTAAAGACCAATTTCTCTAATGAACCTAGAAGTTAAGTCCTAGACAAAATACTTGCTAATCATATTCAACACCACATCAAATGCATTATACACCATGTCCAAATGGGTTTCATCCCGGGAAAGCAAGGTTGGTTCAACATAAGAAAATCAATTAATGTAATACACCACATAAATTGATTGAAAGAAAAAAAATCATTTTCATCTCTATAGATGCAGAAAAATATTTGACAGAATATACCACCCTTTGCTCATAAAAACACTGCAGAAGACAGGAATAGAAGGAAACTTTCTGAACATGATAATCCCACAGGTAACAAACTATAAAATGGTGAAATCCTAAAAGCTTTCCCTGTAAGATCAAGAACAAACAAGGATCCCCACTATCACCACTTCTATTTAACATTGGGTTAGAAGTAGTTGTTTGAGCACTGAAGGAAGAAAAAGATGTAAAAGTCATTCAAATTGGAAAAATAAGAAGAAAAATTCCACTATTTGCAGATGACATGATGCCATACATAGAAAGCCCAAAAATTCTACAACAAAGCTTCCAGTACAACAAACATACTGAACTCTAAATGAGTTCAGTAAAGTTGCAGGTTATAAGATCAAAGCACAAAAATAAGTTGGATTTCTGTACATCAATAATGAGCAATATGAGAAGGAAATCAAGAAAAAAATTACCATTTACAATAATATCTAAAAGAATAACATACCTAAGAATAAATTTAACTAAAGGTGTAAATGACTTATACACAGAAATCTATACAATGTTGTTAAAGGGAATCAAAGAAGGCTTAAGTAAATGGAAGAATATTCTCTGATCATGGATAGGAAGACTAAATACCATTAAGATGTCTATCCTACCCAAACTAGTCTACAGATTTAATGCAATTTCAATGAAATCAGCACAGCATTTTTTACTGAATTGGAAAACTAACTCTTTAATTTATTTGGAAAGGCAAGAGGACCCGAAGAGCTGAAGACTTATTGAAAAATAAAAAATGAAATGGAAGAGTCACACTACCTGACTTTAAAACATACTACAAAGCTACATTGGTCAAAACTGCATGGTATTGACACAAGGATAGAAATACCAATGGAACTGGATTGAGAGTTCTATTACAGATCATCACATAAACAATCATCTGATACTTGACAAGGCCACCAAGCCCACTCAACTGGGAGAAAAGTGCCTCTTCAATGAATGGTGCTTGGAGAACTGGATATCCATATCCAAAAGAATGACAGAGGAACACCATGTCACACCTTATACAAAAAAATCAACTCAAGATGCATCAAAGATATTAATATAAGAGCCAACACCATAAAGACTTTGGAAAATAATGTAGGGAAGCATATACAGGACATTGTAACAGGAAATGGTTTCCTGAACTTCACACCCAAAGCACAAGCAGTGAAAGAAAAAATAGATGTGTGGAATCTCCTCAAAACTATAAACTTTTGCACCTCAAAGGAAGTTATCAAGTAATAAAAAGGTAGACTAAAGAACGGGGGAAAATGGTTGGCAACCATGTATCTGATAGCAGCCTAATATCCACCATATATAAAGAAATGTTACACCTTGAAAACAAAAAGACAAATCCCCCATTAAAGAAATGTGCAAGTGACTTGAAAAAATACTTTTCCAAGGAAGAAATATAAATGGATTAAAAGCATATGTAAAGATTCTCAGCATCACTAGCTATTAGGGAAATGTAAATCAAAATTACAATGAGATACCATATTTCACCCATTAGACTTGCAGCTATTAAAAAGAGAGGACTGCAAGTGCTGGAAAGGTTGTGGAAGAAAGGGAACCTTGATCCACTGCTGGTGAGAATTTAGAATGATCCAGCCATTGTGAAGGACAGTTTTGTGGTTTCTCTAAAAATTAACTATAGAACTGCCTTATCACCAAGCCATTCCACTGCTGAGTATATACCCAGAAGAACTGAAAGCAAGTACATGAACAGATATATGCAAACTAATGTTCTTAGCAGCATTATTCACTATTGCCAAAAGTTGGAATCAAACCAAATGATCAACAACAGATGAACGGATAAAGAAAATGTGATACATATATACAATGGAATATTACTCAGTTGTAAGAAGGAATACAGTGCTAACAAACTGGATAACATAGATGAGGACCTTATGTTGAGTGAAGCAAGCCAGGCATTGAAGGACAAATATTACATAACCTCACTGATATGAATTAAGCAAATTGAGTAGATTCAGAGAGGTATTATCTGGAAGGTAAGTTTACAGGAAATAGAAAAGGCAAGGAAGGTTGTGAGCCAATGCCCATGCAGACAAAATCTATGATAAGATGGAAATGTATAGTTGGGCAAAGAAGGGATGTGACAAGAGTATAGTGATAATATTGGGTTTGGCAGTACAGATTTGACAGGGGGTTAGATTATGGAGTGTGGGTTGGATGGTCCCTGGAACCTGAGGAAATGTTGGGGGAGGAAACAGGTGAACAGAGGGGATTGGTGAGTATTTGGTTGAAAGTACATAGTTGGGAATGCTCTTATGGCAATAAGACAAGGAAGGGTTACTGGTATAAGGTTTTGGATGGGGGGGTCATTAGGGACAGGGTGCATCTGGGGCAGGCTTCAAAGGAGAGTGTGAGTGATCATTTTGTCATGATGTGTTATGTAATGAGTGGGAAGGAGTTGGACTCCCATTGTAGGGAGGACCGATAGGCTCTCAAACAGAGGGGTGGGAGTCTCTCGAGAGTATGGGCAGTTCCTAATGGGGGAGGACAAGCCAGTGTGTCAAGACCTCAGTGTTCCTTCAAGTAACTATGAATCTTGTCATACAAGGAGTAAAGCTGTGTGGTTGACAGGGGCTTTGAGGTGAGGTTTAAGGAGGATTTCAATAGATGGAAAAGGGGGAATTTAGGGGGCAATGGAAGTGTTCTACATGATCTTTTAATGATGGTCACAGGACATGTTAAATATCATCAAACTTTATAAAAGTGTGAAGTCTAAAAATAAATCATAATGTAAATCATTGACCATGGTTAGCAGCTATGGTTCACTATTTATATATCAGTTGTAACAAATGTAACATCCACATATAAAAATGTATTAATATGGGAAGGGGAAATGGTTGATGATGTTGGGTATATGGGAGTCCCCTGTATTTGGGCAAATCTTCTTTGAAAACAAAATGAAAAAAAAGTAAGAAACTGGGGAATAAATGGAAAAAAATATCACTGTGCAAATAGGACAACAGATATTACAGTGATAAATGGCAAAATGCCAAAAAAAATTAACATTTTTCACTATTATTTTAATATCCCAATTTTAAAATTTTATTTCAATTTTAGTTTTTTAAAAGTTTTTACATATTTTATTTCTTATATTTAAACCTATAATTATTATTTCACTTTCCTATTAATTGTATTTGGTTATTTTATTGGCTTCATTTTTGAAGAAGTTTTGGGTCACAGAAGGGTTGCAACTCGGGCAGGGGAGGATCATTGGTCGGGTGTCAGTGATGTGGGATACATGGGAGGAAGTTAACCTGGACATACATAAACAGTATATAAATACGTTCAAATGTTCATGGGGCATAGTCACAGTGGTTGGAGATCCACACAGTAACTGAAAGAATGCTGAATTCTCCATCTAGCAGAGCTCTGCCACATTCTCTATTGAAACATCAACAATCCACCAAGTGCAGGGGCAATGACTAGTGGAGAGGATGGTCCATTCATGGGCCCTTGATATTGATGAATATGCTTATAAGCCTTTGCTCTTGAAATTGAAACATAGCCTAGTTTTATAAGGTGCCTAAGTGTTACCACTTGAGAGCCTCATGGTTGCTCAAATGTGGCTTTTTTCTAAGTCAACCTCAGCATATATATGCATTCCTTTCCCCCCAGCATGGGAAGTGTCTCCTGGGGATGAGCCTCCCTAGCCCTGAGGGATTACTACTAATCACCAACTGACAATGTATCTGGAATAAGACCTAAAATAAAAGAGGGAAAAGGTAAAGGCAATTGAGTTTATATGGCTAAGAGACTTCAAACTGATTTGGGAGGTCATCCCAGAAGTAACACTTATGCACATCTCAGCAAGTTCTCATCGACTTCCAAAGTAGATACTACCCCATATATTGGGGCTCCTGTGGGCTCTGAAGATACTCATGTCTATGGTCATGGCAGATAGCTCTGAAGTTTGGTGCCTTGTCAGTGAGCTCTACTTTGGAGTTTGTACTCCTGAGAGTGACAGATTTGGACTCAGTTATGACTTCCCTACACATGGCTCATCTGCCCCTTCTATTTGAACCGATAGTTGGCGCTGCAGTTGGTAGGTGGATGGCAAAATGTCCAAGAGAATTAAATATTTAAACTGTCCATGTGCCAGCTGGACCCTGAGCCGCAACAGAGTTTCTACACCAACTCTCCAGTTCATTGAACTCACCCTGGACAACTAACAAGGAGGTGAGGATGGACATCCATCATACTAAGAAAATGACAGACCTACAACTGCAAGGAAGAGAGTCCAATCCATTAGCTCTATGGAATCAAAGCCCCCTCTCCACTAGAGTGGAGTGGATGTCACCATCCCAGGATCCTCAGAATTGGGGAATGATCTATGGAATAGGGTGGACTTAGTGATATTCTACTATAGACTTATGATTCTAGCAATGGAAGAAATTACAAAATTGATGTGGAGGCAGTGGCCTCTGGAGTCTCTAAGGGCAGGGAAAGGGAAAAACAGGTTTAATACAGGGGCATTTTCTGGACATGGGAATCTTCCTTAATGATAGTGCAATGACAGATACAGGTTATTATATATCTTGCCATAGCCTACAGAATTGTGTGGGAGACAGTGTAAAGTACAATATGAACTTTAATCCACGATCAGTGGCAATGTTCCAAAATGCATTCATCAATTGCAATTAAAAACCACACTAATGAAAGATGCTGTTTATGTGGGAAAATGTGGGAGTTATGGGGAACAGGGCATATGGGAATCCCTATATTTCTATGTAACATTTATGTAATATAAGTATCTTTAAAAAAATATTTTATAATAACCACTAAACTCCTTTCTCTGCAATGTGGTTTCTCTGTGAGTTGCCACCCACCAAGGGGGCAGGGTCTCAATGGCCTACTTTATCTGTGTTTGTCATTGCAATTCTTTCAGGAAAATTCCCAAGTCCCCAAAAATGCTCCCATGTTACAAGTGTTTTTCTCTCTCACTGCCCTAAACCCTACAGTGGCCAAAGCTTCCATACGAATGATTAAGTTTTTTCCATTGCTAGTATCACAAGGAGTCTATAATAGAATACAAGTAAGTCTACTTTAGTACATAGTTCATTCCCCAATCCTGAGAATTTTGGGATGGTGATGTCCACTCCGGCATCACATCACTGTCTTCTTACCTCCATAGTTTCTGATGAGAAATCAACATTTACTCCTTTGGGGCATCCTTTGTATGTGATGAATCACTTTTCTCTTCCTGCTTTCAGAATTCTCTCTTTATCTATTGTTTACGATATTCTGAATAGTTTGTTTCACAGACTTTGTCTATTATGAATGAATAAGTTTAGGATATGATGCAATTGGTGGATGTGGATATCTTTTTCTATCTAAAGATTTGGAACATCTTTGACGATTATTTACCCACATATTCTTTCTGACCCTTTTCCATTCTCTTCTTTTCTGACATCTTTGATCACTTTGGTGATCCCTAAAATCCTGCTCAGATTTTTCCATTCTTTTCTCTGTTTTATCTATTTGAGATTTGAAGCCCTGTTTTTACCTCATTTCTTCTTTTTTCTGCTTTTCATATTTTCTGTTTGAAGCCTCTAGTGTATATTTAATTTTATCTATCATGCCATTCATTCCCATATGCTGTATTATTTCTCTTTTCATGCTTACAAATTCGTCTTCATGCTCACCCAGTGTATTTTTAATATATTTTATCTCTATTTCTTTGAATTGATTATGGAGATTTTTTTGAATATTTTGATTAGTGATTTCAAATCCTTTATCTCTTCTGGAGGTTTACTATGTTCCTCAGACTGAGCCATATCTTCCTATTTCTTAGTATTGCTTGCAATTTTTTACTTGTGTCTAAGTATTTGATTTTCTTAATATGATTATTATGGGGATCAGTTTCTCTTTCTTGCCTAGGTATTCTTGTTATTAGGCTTTGTGGCAATCTCTGCTTTAGCCATTGATTTAACCATTTTTAGACGTTTTGAATAGCTTGTGCTCAACTGATCAGAATTTTCAGCTTTCAATCATTTGATTTTGCCCTGGATATGTTAAAAATTTTGAGATTACACTAATTGTGGGATGGGTTAATCTTCTGGAGAGATCTTCATTTCCCTGGTTCCATATCCAGGAATGTCGATCTGTTCTGTTTGCTTGATTTCCCTCCAAATGTATTTAACACTCCTGTCATTACCTATAGCTTCTTTTATCTGGAACACTAATATTGGTAGAAGGGTAGCCCTAGATATGACATTCACAACTCATCTTTCCCAACAGAAACAGGCTCAAGAGTCCATGAAAGGTGTATGGATCATTTCCAATGTGTCCTAGGGAGGAGACCTCATGAGCCATCATCTTCTCTTGGTGGGCTTCACAAATCTGTGTTTTCTTGAAGTGCAGAAGATGATGCTCTTCAGCCAGCTGTTCCTCATATTCCTAATGTGATACTCTTCCTTTAATACATAGCTGACTCTTCCCTTTTTGGGAATGTGGTTGAATCAGATGTTTCTATCTATGCTAGGACAGGATGGAACTTCTTCACTCATCTCAGCCCCTACAGTCTGAAATCCCTAATCAACCACCACAACCTGTACTGAGCCTGCCACATCCCTTTCTTGAGGAAAAGCTGCCTTCCAGCAAGCTGTTTTCCACTACTCCAAGAAGGCATTTTGTCTCTAAATCAGACTTACATCTTCCTCAGCCAGGGCCAGACTGGATCAAAGGCTGCTGATTGTTTTCTGACCCAGGTTATTGAAAGTATCCCCATTGCCCCCAAGAAACTATTCATTCTATGTTCCACTTCCTCCTGTGTCAGGGCAAGTTAAGAGCAATGATTATGGGAGGTCTCTGACCTAGGTGAGTTGAAACTGATCCTGCCACCCTGAGAAGTAACTATTTCTAAATCAGTCCCACTTCTTCCTTGCTGAGGGCAAGTTTGGGGCACTTGCTTCTAGAGGCTTTCTGACCTGGATGATATGAAACTGTACCTTTCCTTAGAGCTGGAATCCAGTGATCTGAATTCATTAATCAAAAGGACATTATGTTTGTTTGACACTCAGTAGGTGACCTTTACTAAATTCTCTTTATTGCTCTGTTGACTTTTATTTTATATTGTCTTTTACTACTTCAGATTGGTCACAATATTTTTTAAATTGTTATACTAAGACTGCCTGCTCTACTATTCAAAAACTGTTGGTAAAATGGTAAGGTTACTTCTCACTTTGAATTTTAGCTGATCTGTACAAATATTCATACACACACATATATGCATTTAGCTAAAATAGACTGTACTGTGCTTAAGAGGTCTAGTTTGGCAAAAGCTATTGTTAGTCCTAAGAAAAAGGACATTATGTTGAGTGCACCAAGAAAGCCAAAAAATGACAAAAACTGTATGAATGTGCTATTTTGAACCAAATATATTGTGTGAAATATAAATATATTATGTGAAATATAAATATGGGTAAAATTGCATATATAAGACTGTTAGAAGTTCCCCCTTACAAGGTTTGCAATGATTAACAGGTCATAAGACTGTGACTTAATTCCCCCATGACCTAAATTGAAGAAAGACAGCCTCCAGCCATAACCTATGTGATCAATTGAGCAAGCCATAGCTTACAGACTTGGAGGCAGTCTATCCCCTCCCAAGAATGAACAAAGTAGCTATAATAGCAGTGCAGAAGATAAGGGCCTTCATTCCTTCTGGGTCCAGATACTGCCAACCCCTCCCACTTTCTGAGAATACCCTACCTCCTAGCCCACCACCCCCTAGTCTTTGGTCCCAGGTTGTATTCGGTTTCCCCACCTATTGATGTACTGTATAAAGTCATATCCACCACCTTCCAGGGGTGGGCTGAAGACTAATCTTCAGACCCATCTGCTGGGAGATTTCTCAATAAGTTTCCTGCCTGCCATCATCAGTTTCTGCATCCCAGTGACAATTTTCTCCAACATTTGGTGCCAAAAATCATGACTGGGGTCATGCTGAAACGGATCAACTGGTGAGGGACCTCAACCCTGCCATGGCTGAGTACCCATACAACACCAGACAACAAATCATAGCTGGGTGAGTGAAGGATTTATTCACCAGAGTACCTTGCTCTCTCTCTCTTCTCTTTTTGCATTGTCCAGGACAACCTGCCAAAAATCCTAGTGCTAGGTCAGTGATCCTCACCATCCTTAAAGGTCATGGCAGGCAGGAGGCCCACATCATTGTTGGAAGAGACCACTTAGTTCCAGAGATGTCCAGTCCGAAGTGCATTCTCCCATTTCATTGGGTGATTTCCAACTGATTCACAGATGCCTGTCTCACTTGGAATCTGCTCTGTTGTTTCTTAGAGATCCTTAATCTCACCCATGCCACCTAAATTGGGGAATTCAATTTCAGACCCCCTGAAAACCATGCCTCTGTGTTGTCTTCTTCATAATCTTAAGACTCTAAACCTGGAAGGAGACATGAGATCTACAATGCTCATTTTTTATTCAACCTTTGTGTGGCTGCAATACAGATTGGGCAATGAAAGTCAATGGTCAGAAAATGGCACTTTCCATTTCCAAGTTTTCCAGGACTTAGAGAACTTTATCCAGTTCACTGGCAAGTTTCCTTATGTTCAGGCTTTCTTTTATCTTTGTAACCACCCTTCCTTCTGTCAATACTGTTCTTCTTTCCAAATACTTCTTTTACACCAAAAACCACCTCAAAGTCTTTATTCTTCCTCCCTTCCAACCCCCAAATCCCCCCAAAACCTCAACTTTGATCAAGCTGAATAGACTTCTCCTGCACCTCCTCCATATATACTTCCAAAGTCACCTCCACCCCTACGCTCCTCATCCTCTAACTCCCCTTCCTTCCCTTCCTTGTCATTACTAGCTTCTGCCCCAACTTTCTCCTCCCTCACACAGGAACCAGGGCAGGCACTCACACCCCTTCCCTGCCCCTACCCCCTTCCAGACACAGAAAACTCTTCTTCTGACTCCAATCTCTCCAATCATGCCCCTCCACCATTGTATGTCTCATCAGAACCCCATGAACTTACTCCATCCTCCCCCAATTGCCCCCACACCTTTCTGTGAACCTGCTCCCTTCTACCGACCACCTGCTCTCAAGCCCAACTCCCCACTCTCCAGCCTCCTTCCCCAGCTCCTATCTTCCCTCTCCAGGAAGTGGCTGAGGCAGAAAACATTATGCTCATTCATATCCCCTTCTCCCTCTCTAATCTCTCCCAAATGAAGCACCGTCTTGGGTCATATTCCTCTGATTCTTCTCATTTTATCAAAAATTTAAATACCCAGCTGTCCCTAATAAACTTACATAACAAACCTACAATTGCTTGCCTCATACAAGAAAGCTTTTAGCTGACTTCTAAGTTTGTCTAAGTGTATTCCTAAAAAGCAATAATCCAAAATATGTGTTAAATACTTGTCTGTCTAAACTGCTAAATTAAAGCTTAAGTGCATATTCCTAACTGGTTGCTGATTACTAGTAAATCTTTCCAAAAACAAGCTGGCATATTACAAGCAATACTGATTCTAAAAAAATCAATCTTGAAAACAGTAAAATCAAAGATAAAAATAATGAAAAGCCTAAAAATAACCATACCAAAGGAGTAAGAATTATGATTCTATGAATTTATGTTTCTGTCGGTATGTCAAAAATCTTTTTGTGTTTGTTTGTTCATTGCATATTTTGATACCTCTGGATGATAATATTAAATTGATAAATGAAAGTTACTAAAAGAGCTCTATTCAAGTGTCCAAAAATAAAATAAGCACTTATATTAATAAAAACAAGTATGGGTGCTAATAAGATAAATTAGCCTTATAAGTGTTAAATCTCTAAAATGTTGAAAATTGTAAGTTTTGACTAAAGAAATTACTACAAACTTCTTTTTGAAAAAATTTTACCTAAATTGAAATGAATAGTTTATTTTCTTCCCAGAATGAAATAAAGGATGTGAGACTTAAATGGATATTGAAAGAAGTAAAAAGTTTCTGGAAGTGCTGACTAAAATTTTCCAAGTTTGTTCAAAGAAGTGTGATTTATCCTAAGATAAGATGGCTGGCTTTCATAAAATCAGAATGAAAGTATATAAAACAAAACTTACATGCAAATGGCAAGTTGTAGAATGTATTGTGGTAACTTTAAGTAAGGGAATGTGTTCTGTGAAGGTGGAATTTGTCTTGATATGAAGTAGCTATAATCTATGTAGCTCTATATAGTTATAAGAAGTTTGTAGAACTGCTTACACTGAAGTATTCAAATGGCTAATTACAGGAGGTCATTATCAAACAGAAACTGAATTGATTCATAACAGGAAAATCTGTCAGAGACCACTTCAATCTGCATATTAAAATGGTAATAGGAAAAAGATAATTTGTATCCTATTGGGAATCTTAGGTTTTCATAAAATAATGGGGAAAGCAGTTTTCCTGCACTGCTAAAATATAATACCTCTTAATAAACATAATCACGGTAATTGTATGTTGTAAGAAATTTGCTTTGAGACAATTCCAAAAATCATTTAGAAACTTATGTGTGTAGGATATATAGAATGCTTTTTTATTATTAAAGAAAAATGCAGACTTAAAATAAAATGGCTATTAAGAAAAGTTAAAATACAAAACAAAACCTGAATGAATACAGAAAGTGCAGAAAGATCATGAGAAAGAAATTTTTGTAGTTAAATTTGAGTAAAAATTTTTAGGTCTATCTACAAAGTTTAAAAAGCTGTAATATCAAATAGTATATTGATGCAAAGTTAAAATTTCGTTCTTTCTCTGTCAAAATAACAATAGTCCCCAAATCAGTGGTGTGCTTCAGCAAAAGTTTGCAAAATATTTTTCTCCTGACTAATTAGTATACAAAAGAAAAATCTCTTTTATCAAAGTATCTTCTTATACTTTAACATTATCATTTCCTTGGATGTTTAAGAAAAATAAATCTTATCACCTTTAAAAGGACATAATATTCAAGCCTGTCTTCTCAGAGTCAAATCCTGAAAAATATCTTTCGCCTTGAGAAAAGAAGTAAAATAATAGAATAGTTGAGTTCATTTGATATAAGTTAAATGGAGAATGTTTAAAAGTATTATAAAATTAAAAGGAATTCTCTAAAACTCTGTTAATTATAGTTGTATTAGTAAAATTTTCATATGAATACTTAAAGATTGTATAAAATTCCTGAAAATTTAACACCACTGCTGTCTGCAGCAGTGCCAAATATTGCAAGCTTGTGGCAAAAATTAATATCCAGTTACGTCACTATCACTTTGTTTCACAACTTGCTAAGACCTTCCTTAGTATCTCTTTAGGCAAGTCAAGCCAGCCTGTATTCACCTTCATGTGAGAAGGCCAACAGTGGATTTTGCAATACTTTCCCAAGGCTGTATGTACATCCCAACCATCTGACCTGGCCTGATGGGAAAGATTCTGGCTGTGTGGAAAAAACATATGACTATAACTCTATTGATGATATAATGTTAATCAGTAAACCTTTGTTCATAATTAAAAGAAGCATTATCTTATCTTAATGGTCAAACAATTGGGACAAGCTACAAAGTACTAGATGTCTATCAAATTCTTAAATGTTACTTAGTTGAGTAAAACAAAAAACTGTACCCACTTCTGTAATTGATAAAGTACAATATTTTCTTATATTAATAAAGTTTAGAATATTGTTGGTGTACTGAAATCATTTCATCTTCATTTAGGTCAGCTATTAAAAGTGCTCTATGTGTTAATCAGAAAAGGTCATGCATGGAAATGAGAACCAACCCCCAATGGCAGATTTTCAGAAAATAAAAGAAAGTAAAGAGGGCATTAACACAAATTTAAGTGGTAAAGGGGGTGGTGAACCACAACTTACCATGTAAAATGGATGTAGCCAGTACCAATATTGACTTTGGGTGGGTTTTGTGGCAGAGGCAACATTCTAAACAAATACCCATTGGGTTTTAGTCACAATTGCAAGATTAAGCCAAAGGACAATATAGCCCCTTAAAAAAGCAACTTTGTGCAGCATACCACACCCAATTGTGAGTGAAAGGCTTAATCTTATAGTGTCCAGTCACTCTGAAGACTGCCATTCCTATCTAAGTGTGGTGTGCAGATACTTAAAACAGGACAAGAACAATAAACAGTTGTGGGCTGCCCTCTGTGGGGGAGAGATCTGTGGAAATGCATCTGGGAAACCTGCCAGCAGTAAAAGGTAAAAGTCTATCATGTCCCTGACCCCTCCTCTAACGTCTGTCTTCAGACTGTTGAGGCAGATGCACTCCCAAAGGCCTAGAACAATACCATTGAGACCCAAAAGACAGCTGAATGACTCCAGCAAAAAGGCAAAGATTGTAGGTACCAGAACTTATAGTGCCTAGCCCAGCAGTTCCAACTGCCTGTCACTCACCAGCAGCTCATGAACATCACCCATGAGTGTCCTTCATGTTCATGCCAGTGACTCTGACATCAGTCCCCTCCTGTTCTCAGAAGGAACAGATACGTTTTCAGTGCTGCAGACACTGCAATGGGAGCCTTGTAACCAGATACAACAATGAACTAAGTTTAAATTCAGTGCTCATGGTTGTAGCCACAGCTCCAGTTAAGACAGCAGAATCAATGCACACATTGAGATTATGAGTTAAAATCCAATCACCTCACAGCCCAAAAAAAGGAAGTAATAATAATTTGTTCTTATCTATTTCTCAAACTATATAAACTGGGAAAAATTAAATCACTTTAACTGTAAGCCTATGCAGCCCAACTGGTTGGGAATCTTAAATCCATGAAAAATAAAAGTCATGCAAAAACACTTAAATATATAATCTTATTAATCCTTCTCCTCAGACTACTTCAGGAGATAACCTCACAGCCTACCCTAAATTTCACAGTAAATTCCTATCCTTAACACAATTATAACTCTCATTTTCCTCATATCAGCAGGTCCATACATCTTTCATTCAATAACTCAGTTTATCGAAACAACCACCCACAACGTCACCCATGATCATGCACATGATCTCCTGCTGCAAATATATAGTGCCAGCTGCTGAGCCAGAAGCCACAATATCTCAACGCTGAAAAGGGAACAATAACTGAATCTCACAATACCCCTTAACAGCAGAAAGCAGCCAGATGAATGATGCCCACCTTCCTGCTCTCCCTCACCACCCAATAATATCAAAAAAAAGTTGGAAATGTTAGCACCATTTAGCAAAATCCGCTGGAACCCCAGTTGGTGCTGGCATGACTTGCCTGTCCTGATAACAAATGACCCCACACACCAACCTCTGTCTTTTACCCAACAGGATGTGCTAATCTCAAAGCCAATTGTGAGAATATCACAAGATCATGGGAAGCATTTGTGCAATCATAAATGAAACTTGTTTTTATATTAGCAAAACTGGGCAGATAGACGAAAATCTTAAAGTCTTCAAACAAAACATAGAAATCATTCAGAGAGTCCGAGATAATAACTATGGGAATCAGTCATGGCTATCCTCATTTCTTTACTTCTCCTCACCCCTAAAATAAATCCTTTTACCAATTATAGCACCATTACTGATAGTATTGCTGCTTCTCCTTTTTGATTCTTTTCTCTTACAACTTCTCATCTTATTCATACCCTAAATTGTACAGTCAACAACTCAGGAATAAGTGAATGGTGTCTTTTTGCTGTGAGAACAACAATACCAAATTCTGCAGGTCCAGAATACAAAACCAACTTGGGGAGGATGGAAAGGAACCACTCTCCACCCCAGAAAGCAGGAAGAAGCCAGATTGTCAATGTCCTGAATCCCCTCACTCTCCTGTTCCACCCAGTACTCACCATTACTCATCATATATAGATATAATAAAAGATTTAGGAATGTTAGAGGTACGCCCTTACAAGGTTTGCAAAGATTAACAGGTCATAACGCCATGATTCAATTCCCCCATGACATAAATTGAAGAAAAGCAGCCTCCAGCCAAACCTTACATGACAGATTGAGCAAGCCATAGCCTACAGGCTTGGAGGTAGCCCATCCTCTCCCAAGAATTAATAAAGGAGCCATATAGTAGTACAGCAGATAATAGCCTTCACCCATTCTGGGACAAGGCAGCACCAACCCCTCCCACATTCCATGATTACCCTACCTCCAAAAACACTACCCCCTAGCCATTTACCCCCAGGCAGTACTCTGTTTCCTCACCTACTGATGTACTATATAAAGTCATATCCACCACTTTCCAGGGGTGGGCTGAAGTTTAATCTTCAGCCCCCCTTTGCTCAGAAAGCTTCTCAATATACTTCCTGCTTGCAATTATCAGTTGCTGCAACCCAGTGAGCACCTTTTTTCTCCAACAAAGACCATTTTTCTTTGAAGCTGAACAAATGTAGGTTAACACTACTAAATGTTACTATCAGACAAAAATAACCATTACGCTAAGTTATGGAGACCAAACACAGAGTTCTACATTGGTAGTATGATTCCATTTATATAAACTGTAAATATAAATCAATTTATAAAGATGAAGTTAGATTCAGGGTTATGTAAGACTGGGGGAGGAATGCTAAATTGTGTGGATTTTTTCTTTTTGGAGTAAAGATATTGTTCTAAAATTTTTGAGATGATGAATTTACAACAGTGTGATCATACTAAAACCTGTTGATTAAAATATTTGGATACCTCATATGGTATGTGAATATATCTAACTAATACTACTCAATAAAAAAATAAATAATTGTTCAAGAATAGTCATCAATAGCAGGTATGTACTTCAAAGAAACAAAGAGAAGTATTGAGAGGTGAGGAATATTCTTGTTTGTTGTTTGTTTACTATTATTGAAATAATGAAAATGCTCTAATAATGATTGAAGTGATGAATGGACAACTATGTGATTATCTGAAATGTAATTGATTGCTCACTTTGGATAAATGGTATGCTTTATTTATAAAGATCAATAAAATTGATTGGCTTAAAAAAAAAAAACATGAGCTGAGGCATGAATCAATTTCTATTTGGAATAATAGAAAATACCAACCAAATATAACTGTCACAAATCTTGACAATATTATCATAAAATAACTCAGAAACAAAGCACAATTGGAAGATGGTTACAAGATGTGTAAGAGTTTTGATATCCTCATCTTTCATACCAGTAAGTTTACTGATCCTTTCTAAAACCAAAATATTTAGTTGAAACAAAAAACAATTATTTCAGCTTCTTGTTTTGTTAATAAACATTTTTAACCTTAGAGAATTTTTCAAAAGGAATAACACATTTTGTAGTGAAGGAACATATTTGAAATCCAGCAGTTCCTTTGAATTTTTTTTCTTTTAAATAAATTTAAAATTATTACTTTTATTTTTAAAATGATATCATTTTAGCAAAAGCCCATTCATCCAGTAGTGATGGCACCAGAGCATTGTGAATGTATTTAATAGCACTTAATTTTATATGTGAATGTGACTGAAAGAGGACATTTTAGGTCATATATATGTTACTAGAATAAAAGCTAAAAAGAAAACAAAGGACTGTACAACACAATGAACCTTTTTAAAAGATGGGCTATAGTTAACGATACAATTATAAAATGATCTTTCATTAATTATAGCAAATATATCTCACTAATGAAAGGTGTTACTAATAGTGTGGTTGTTCTGCTAAGGAATAGGCAGAAAGTCTAAACGCTATGCAGAGGCAGTTTTATTCAATGTTTTGCTAAGGAAGAGGCAAGAACTTTAAATGCTATGCAAAGGTTGATTTATTCAATCAAATAAGTTCCAGGCTATATTAAATGATTATAAAAATTGAGCAATCACAAAAAAGAAGAGTAATTAATTAAATATATAGGAAAGAATGAAAATATATACAACCACTCACAAAATAAGGGGAAAATTATACATATGAACTCTCACATGACTAAGGGCTGCTTTATGGCTGATCAGAGTCCCATTTGGAAAAATGGTCCCAGGCAGGGCATCTCCACCTGGTTGCAGTTCCAATTGGAAGTTTGGGGACCATCCTTTTAAGGGGTTCTGAGCCTCATAACTTCAAGGGGTCTTGGAAATCATGAAGAATGAACTCATCAAAAGTAACTAAATCCACCTGGTGGGGGGTGGCCAGCCCTCCACAGGAGAGATGCAGTGTCTTGAAGGGTCTTTGTTCTATTCTATTATGGTACACTGAACAGGAACATAAAGGATTTTATCTTTTAGTTTTACATAGGATACAAAAAGGGTGTGTAAATATCATATCTGGTGACTTGCTCCTTTTAAACATTTGTTTTTGGGTAATAGATGATGTGGTTGCTTGCATAGCAGCATTATAACATTCCAAAAGACAAAGGGTAAGCTATTTATGCAAAATTCTATGCTAAACCAGCAGCAACTATTGATTAGAAAGCTTATGAATTCACAATTCTTAATAATAATTTTCTTACATCAGTTTTATATGGGAACTCTGTATTTTATATACATGGTATTTTTCTAACAAAAATTATTAATAAAAATAAATAAAAATTTTAAAAAGTCAAAAAAAGCCTACCAATAAAGAAAAGCCAAAAACCAGATGGCTTAAAAGGAGAATTCTATCAAGCATTCCATGAAAAATTACTATGAAGTTCTGGAAAGATTGCAATAGAATAGATCAACTGCATTCTGCACTGTAACAAAAACAGTGGAGGAATGGCAGAACTGTCCTAAGTAGCTGTTTTGAGGATCCACAGAACAAAGGAGTCCCTTGAGCATCATCCAAGAGGGAGAGATGGACAGAGACTAAGAGGTCATAAAATCTGTGAGTTAACTGCCACTGTGTTAAAGAATTGTGTCCATCTCCCACCCTTGAGGCAAACAGTCTTGGGAAAATGTATGACAGGGCCCTAGATAATTTACTACCTGGGGAAACGGAGGGTGTTATGAATGGCTGAGTTTGGTTTCTCCTCAACAAGTTTAACAGCAGGGTCCATATTTGAATCCCAGCTCTAATCCGCCTGGAAATCCCAGAGAGTGGATGTTGGAAGAGGCACCTCTATGGAAAGATTTGCCAAAGAGTGTCATCTGTTGGCTGGCTGTGCAAGTGAAGGGAAAAAATGGCTTTTTGATGTCTCTCCTGACCCTAGCACCAGGCCCCTTTGGTTCTGGTTTGAGCCCTGGCCCTGTATTGGTAAATTAAATAGGGCAATTTTGAAGATTTAGAATAATTTGAACCAAAAATCAAAGGACCATGAAACAAATTCACCCAGCGGTAACAACCAGGGCAGGAAAGGGAAATTGACAATCAATGCATGCTGACTAACATAATCAAATGCATAGATATCAGGAAAATATTTACAAGCTTTTCTTAAAAAAAGAAATATATAGCCCAGTCAAAGAAACAAATTAAAAATCTTGATGACACACAGGATTTAAAACAACTAGTCAATGATATTCACACTAATGTCCTGTATCAATTCAAGGAGTTGAAGCAAAATATGGCTAAAAAGAAAAAGGATACTAAGAAGACAAAAAAGTGAGGATAAATTACAATTTGAAAGTTTGCAAAGAAAAGTAACATCTTATGGGAATGAAATACAAAATGGATAAGATTAAAATATATTAGAGGCATTAAGAAACAGATTTGAAATGGCAGAAGAACAAATAATAAAATTAGAAGACAGAACATCTGAACATGCAAAAACTGAGAAACAGGAAGAAAAAAGATGGAAAAAAATTGAACAGGTTCTCAGGGAATTGAATGACAGTGCAAAAAAACAAAAATAAAAAACAAAACAAAACAAAAAAAAAAACATCTTATGGGTGTCCCAGATAAAGAAATAAATAGAAAAGAGGCAGAAATAATATTTGCAGAAATAAATGGTTGAATGATTCCCAATGCTTAGGAAAAATATAAACATTAATTAACAAGATGGACAGTATACTCCATACAGAATAAATTCAAATAGACTTACTGTGAGAAATTTGCTATTGAGAATGTCAAAAGCTAGAGGTAAAGAGAGATGTATGAAATCAACAAGAGAAAAGAAATTCATCACATACAAGTGATGCTTATTACGACTAAGTTCTGGTTTCTCATGAGAAACCATGCTGGTAAGAAGGCAGTGCTATGATAAATTTAAGATTCTGAAAGGAAATATGCCAGCCAACAACTCTTTATCCAGTGAAACTGGCCTTCAATAATAACGGTGTTTACTTTTTCACAGCTAAACAGAAAATGAGAGAGTTTGTCACTAAGAGACCAACTTCTCTTTACCACTAAGAGAAATATTAAGTGAGTGCTAAAATCTGAATGGAAAAGATAGGGGAGATAGGCTTATAGAGGAGTGTAGAAATGAAGGTTAATAGCAAAGGTAACTGTATTAGTCACGGTTCTCTAGGGAAATAGAATAAACAGGAAATATCTGTCAATAGTATGAGATTATATGAGTCTCTCATGTGACCGTGGGGATGCACAAGTCCAGGTTCCACAGGCAAGCTGCAAACCAGGGGCTCCTAGGAAATTCCAATGAAGGTCCTTGATAAGTTTCTGGGAGACATTGGCTGTACAGAGATGGGCTGGGAAATTCTCTCTGAATGTTGAAATCACTTTCCATTTTAAGGCATTCAACTGATGGAATACACTATCACTCATTGCTGATGGCAATCTCCCTGATTGATTTTATCAGCTATCTATGCTGTAAATTCACCGGTGACTAAAATCCATAAAAGTGCTTACTTGACCAAACAACTGGGTGTGATTACCTGGCCTAGTTGAAACATTAGCCTAACCATCACAGTCCACCCCTTTTGAACTGAGCAACCATACACATTACCTTAAACCATATTTAAAAACAATAACAGACATGCATACATATGTATTTCCACCTAATAATATTAAACTCTCCTGTGTACAACCAGAAATGCATTAATTCCCTACAGAATAGGGTGCAAGTCCATAGGTAACAGTCACTCTTAAACTTGACATCCTTAAATATAACATGAATCTATTACAACTTTTCATATGATCAGGGCAAAGATTGGGGAAGAAAACAAAGAAATTCATTTTATGTACATAAACTATCATAATCATAATGAAATAAGGAAGAAAGATTCATGACTACTACAGTCTTTTTTCCTTAACTGGTCACATGGTTGAAGTTCATATTTATCACTACCTTCTTCCATTTCCCATTCCATGGTCCCATTAAAATCAGCGAGCACTTCATCTGGCCATAGTTCTTTGCAACTGTAATTTGAGTTAGGGTTTGTTCACTTGACCTAGAACTCTTCTGTTTATAAAGATTCAGAAGAAATTTAGTAGACTGACCATCTCTTTCACTTCGAGGTACCTCATGATGTATTATACAATGCCATAACTCTATACAACTCAGGTTATATTGAGTGTCTCTTTGAATCTGCTTTTCATTGTGGTAGCCATTCCACCTTGTCTTTGGTGATTAAATGCTGATACTTTTCTTTTACTGGACTGAGATCTGATCATCGCCATAATGTTTAAGGATTCTAATTCCATTACCACTTTCCCTACAGTAATATCTGGACTACAGAGAAGAGCAACCATACAGTTTTCCACAGAATTGAGCTAGTCTTACAAATTTATTCCTCAACAGTCCTGGTTAAAAGTGTGTCCTCTGGACATTCCTGGGGTTAGTGGGCAGGTCTCAAATGAAATATCCATTCTAGCATTCCAATCTCTCTAAGCCTTTGAATTTCCTCTTCTACTGTATACCAGGGCAATCAGGCATCTCAACCTCAAGGCATGTTCAGTCATATTTGGTCCTCTTTTCAGTCAGCTACCAAATTGTTAGTGCCCTTGCTAACCCCTCAAGCTAAAGCATTAAATCCAGAATTTCTGCTTAGTGGGTCCATATCAATAAATTCAGTGTCATCAATTTTATATTCCTCCAACCTATCACATATTATCCATTCCCACACATATTCCCCTGATTTCTTTCTATATAAGGTGGAAAACTCATGCAGTTCTTTCAGAGTATAGCATAATTTCTCATGGGTCACACTTTGTATTTCAACCTTGGAGGCTTGTAATGATTTTAGTCTAATAATAAGTCTTAAATAGAAGAGTGGTAGTCGGGATGGTTAAGGAGAAAGATTAGAAATGTTTTGCAAGTTACTGACCTAAGAGCATTCTTTTGAATTTTCTTCTGATGAGACAGGATTAAACTTTTCAGGCAGGAGTTGGAAGGCAGATTCTTCAGGGCAGACTGGAGTCTGAGCGGTGTATCCTGGAGTTTGGCCTCAAGGCTAGGAGGATGTCCGGACTCCCTGGAGTAGATTGAAGGCTAGGTGATAAAAGGTTGACAAGGTGTGGTCTCAACAGGGCAGGCCATCACAGGTTTATCTGGTAAAGTCTCAGCAGAATTTAGGGTTCCAATGTCCCCACCAATATTATCTTTATCCCATAAGTCTTCATCCCAATCCTCTTGTTCCACTCCTTTCCAAGCAATGTCTTCACTTGAACCAACAGAAACCCTGCAAGGTAAAGATTTTAGTTTCCTTTGTAACTCTGCTACTCATACAATGAGAATCTGAGTTTGGTTCTCAGATATCTCAAGTTTGTGGCTACAGGAGACAAGATTTTCTTTCACAGCAAACATAGAAATTTCACATCATTCATTTAGTGTTTAAGTTTCAAATTTGAAGCCTTTAGCTCAACTATTTCTTGTGCAACTGTATCCAGAGTATCAAGGAGGAGCAAGCCAAAATCATTATACCTTTTGACTCCATAATACTCTGTTAAGGTACTGAAAATACTGTCACCTAGATCCTTGCTTCTTAAAAGTGTGGAAGTAGGGGAATCCAGTGATGATATTTTGTGTATCTCTATTGCCAGCTCACACCATGGACTGTTAGTGGCCTCTTCTTATTGGAAAGGGAGTCATTATTACCCTTGAGTCCAATTAGATTAGAAAACCAATTGCAAACTACCAGAACCACCTCAGCCATCCCATGTTTAAGGCTCTTCCTCAAGATCTCATTCCTGGTACCAAGCTGTAATAGACAGGGTTTTCTAGGGAGACAGAAACAACAGGAGATATCTGTCAATAATATGAGATTTTATAAGAGTCTCTCACTCGACCATGGGGATGCAAAGCTCCAGGTACTGCAGGCAGACTGCAAACCAGGGTCTCCAATGAAAGTCCAATGAAGGTCTTTGATGAATTTCTGGGAGATTTTGGCTATCCAAAGACAAGCTGGAAAATTGTCTCTGAATATGGAAATCACTTCCCTTTTTAAGGCATTCAACTGATTTGATAAAGCACCACTCATTGCTGCTGGCAATCTTCCTGATTGATATAGATGTAATCAGCTATCTATGCAGTCAACTTGCTGGTGACTTAAGTCCATAAATGTCCTTGAATGACAATTCGCTCAGTGATTGCTTGACAAAACAACTGGGCACAGGTACCTGGCCAAGGTGACACATTAGACTAACCATCACAATAATTAAAAGGGTAAAAATACAGACAATAGGGAAATGTGACACAGGAAAGCCAAAGGAAAAAATGATTGAAGTAATAAATAATATTGAATGTTAATAGAATGGACACCCTAATCAAAAGATACAGAGAGGCAGAATAGTTTAAAAATAAGCCATTTATATTCTATTTATATGAGACTCATCTTAGATGCAAGGACACAAATAGGTTGAAAGTGAAAGCTTGGTAAAAAAGGTTCTGCACAAATAGTAACGAAAAAAGATCTGGAGCAGCAAAACTGATGTCAGACAAAAGAGATTTCAAATGCAAAAGAGACGTATGTAGAACAATGTATCCTGCCAAATGGCAGGATATGCATTATTCTCAAGTATTCATGGATCTTTCTCTAGGACAGACCACATGTGGGATCAAAAAAGAGCTCACAAAAATTTTAAAAAGTTTGATATGATACAAAGCACTTTCTCTGCTCATAATCTAATGAAGCCAGAAATGAATAACAAACAAATAATGGTAAAATCCACAAACATATTGAGGTTAAACAGCATACTCTTAAATAATCAGAAGGTCAAGGAAAAATGCCAAGAATTGAGTAAATATCTTGAGAGAAATAAATATGAAAAGACGGCAGATCAAAACCTATCAGATGCAGAAAGGATATGCTGAGAGGGAAATTTACAGCTCTATATGTCTATGTTAAAAAGGAAGAAAGATCTAAAATGAAATACATTACTGCACACCTGGAGGAAATAGAAAAACAGCAACAAAACCATCCCCTAGAAAGCAGAAAGAAAAAAAAATCATAAAGATTAGAGCAGAAAGAAATCAAATTGAGAGAAAACATCGAGATAATCAACAAAACCAAAGTTTTTTCTTTGAGAAGATCAACAAAATTGACAAAGTCTTAGTTAAGATAACAAAGGCAAAAAAGAGAGAACAGGCAAATAAATAAAATCCAAAATGAGAGGGGGAAAAGTACTAATGATCTCATAGAAATATGAAAGATCATAAGAAGATTCTGTGATAAACTGTGTGCTAACAAATTAGACAACCTAGGTGAAATGAAAAACCTCCTAGAAATACAGAGATTACCCACACTAGTGTGAGAAGAAATAGAAGACACCAAAAAACTATTGCATGTAAAGAGATTGAATCAGTCATCCAAAACCTCACAAAAAACAAAACCGAAGACCAAATGGCTTCACAAAATAATTCTACCATCCTTTCAAGAAGAATTAATACTAGTCCTGACAAACTTTTCCAGAAAATTGAATATGAAGGAACACTACGTAACTCACTCTATGAACCCAACTTCACCCTAACACCAAATCCAGATAAAGATGTTACAAGAAAAAAAAAATTGAGGGACTAATCTTTCCAATTAATATAATTCTAAAATACTTAACAATGTGCTTGCAAACAGAATCCAACAAAACAATAAAAGTATCATACACCAAGATCAAGTTATATGCAAGGGTGCTTCAACATAAGAATATCAATAATGTAATAACATTAACATATTGAAGAAAAAATTCACATGATCATCTCAATTGATTCAGGAAAGACATTGGACAATATCCACCACCTTTTCCTGATAGAAACACTTTCAAATACAGGTATACAAGGAAATTTCCTGTTGACATATATGAAATACCTTCAGCAGAAATCACACTCAATGAGGAGATGCTTAAAGCTTTCCTTCTAGGGTCAGGAACAAGAGAAGAATAACCCTGCCACTACTATTATTAAACATTTTACTAGAGGTTCTAAATGGAGCCGTTTGGCAAGAAAAAGAAATAAAAGGAATCCAAATAGGAAAGAAAAAAGTCAAATTTATATTATTTGCAGATGACATGACCCTATATGTAGAAACCAGCCCTAAAATCAAAATGAAGCTACTAGAATGAAAGAATTCATTCAGTAAAGTGGTGGGACAGAAGATGAACACACAAATGCCATAGTATTTCTATACACGATAAATGAACAATCTGAGGAAGAAAGGAGGAAAATAATTCAATTTTTGATAGCAAATAAAATGATCAAATATCCAGGAATACATTTAATCAGGAATATAAAAGATACAAACTCAGAAATCTACAAAACATTGTTAAAAGTAATTAAAGTAGACCTAAACAAAAGAAGTACATTCTGTGTTTCTCGAATGAAAAACTAAATATAATTAAGATGTCAAGTTTACAAAAGGTAATTTACATATTAAATGCAATCAGAATCAAAACTGAAATAGCCTACTCTCCAGAAATGGAAAAGTCAATACCAAATTTATTTAGAATAGAACGGTTTCCAAAATAGTGAAAAACAAATTTAAAAAGTAGAATGAAGTCTGTGGACTCAAACTTCCTGAATTTAAAGCATTTTACAAAGCTAGAGTAGTCAAAACAGCATGCTCCCATACTGGGAAATCTGACTACATTCTCTAGTAGAACAATAAGAATCCCCTGAGTGCATGGGCATTGCTTAATGAAGAAAGACAGACAATCATGCCAGGACCTTGATACTGATTATTGTACATTTGAACATTTTCTTTTGAAATGGAAACATAACCTAGTATTATATATTGCCTAAGACTTAGCTCTTGAAATTCTCCTTGTTGCTTAAATGTTGCCATTCTCTAGGCCAAATTCAGTGTATAAACATAATACCTTCCCCTTGACATGTGATATGACTTCTGGGGATGAGCCTCACTGGCACTGATGTATTATTACCAATAACAAACTAGCAATGCATCTGGAAAAAAGTCTTGACCCAAAGGGGGAAATATGGAATACAAATTTATAATAAAAAAGATCTTGACTAAAAGGGGGATAAATGGAAAACAAATGAGATTTTATGGCTAAGAGATTTCAAAATGAGTTGGGAGGTCATTGCAAAGCTTACACTTTTGCATGTCTCAGCAGGATCTCATTGAGTGCCAGAGTAAACTACATCAAAATGCCAGATTTTTGAAGGCTCTAGAGATATCTAGACAGTATAAGCAAGGAAAATACATTCAGGAATTTGACACCCTGTTAGTGGGCCTTGTTTTGGAATTTATGCTCCCCAGTGTAACAGAATTAGGCTCATTTATTGTTTCCTTATACATGGCTCTTCTGCTCCTTTAATTTGAACCTATAATTAGGACTCTACTTGTTAAATATATGTCCCAGAGACATATATCTTTGGTTTGTTCATGTGTGGTTGAGCCCTGAATCTCAGCAGAGTTCCCACACCTACTCTCCATATCACTGGACTTACACAACACAATTAACAAGGAGATGATGATGGACTATATCCATCCTAAGGAACAGAGAGTGTCTGTAACTGCAAGTAAGATAGTTCCATCCATTTGCCCCTTGGAATCTAAACCCTCTCCTAATTAGAAACAAAGGGGAAATCACCATCCCCAAATCCTGAAGATTGGGATATGAACAATGGACTAAAGTAGATTTTTCATTATATTATATTATAAGCTTACTATTATTCTAGCAATGGAAGAACTTTTAACATTGATATAAAGGCAGAGGCCACCAGAGTTTCTGAGGGGAGGGAGAGTGAAAAATACATGTAACATGGGGGCATTTTCATGACATTGGAATTGTCCTGCATGACATTGCAATGATGGATACAGGCTATTATACATTTTGTCATAATTTATAAAATTGTGTGGGGCAGAGAATAAACTCTAATGTAAAATAGATTCCATGGTTAGTACCAATGCTTCAATATGTATTCATCAATTTTAACAAATGTACCAGACTAATGAAAGATTTTAATAAGGGTAAATGTTGGAAAGGGAGGGGGTGGAGGCTTGTGGAAATTCCTGATATATTTTTATTGAACATTTATTTTACCTAAAGCTTCTTTTAAAAAAATGGTATTGGAAGAACTAGGTATCCATATCCAAAAGAATGAAATAGGACCCCTATCTCATACGTTATGCAAAAATTAACTCAAAATGTATCAAAGAGCTAAAGGTAAAGGCCATGAATATAAAATCCTAGAAGAAAATATAGGAATGTATCTTAAAGAAGTTGTGGTAGGATCTGTATTCTTGGAGCTTACACTCAAAGCTGGAGCAACAAAAGAAATAATGGTTAAGTGGGATCTTCTCAAAATAAATGCTTTTGATTTCAAAGGACTTTATCATGAAGCTGGAAGGGCAGCCTACATAATGGAAGAAAATATTTGGAAACCTCATACCCAATAAGGGTTTAATATCCATGATATAGAAGGAGCTCCTATAACTCAATAATCAAAAGACAAATGACCCAGTTAAAAATAGTTGAAATATATGAATTCATCTTTTTCCAAATAGGAAATACAGATGACAAAAAAGCACATGAAAATATCTTCAACATCACTAGCTAATAAGGAAATGCAAATCACAACTACAATGAGATATCATTTCACACTTATTAGAATGGCAATTCTTTAAAAATGCAGAAAAATACAAGTACTGGAGAGGATGTGCAGTAATAAGAATGCTTATTCATTGTTGATGGGAGTGCAGAATATTACAGTCATTGTGAAGACTGACTGTTCCTCAGGAAGTTAATTAATAGAGCTGTCTTACCATCTGTAAATCCCACTCCTTGGTTTACTGAAAGTAGGGACCCAAACAGACATTTACGCTTGGATGTTTATAGTGGCATTATTTATAATTGCCCAAAGATGGAAACAATCACGTGTCCATCAACAGATGGATGTATAATTATATTGAAGTATTTGCATATGATAGACATGAAAACATAGATGAACCTTGTGGAAAATATGTTGAATGAAACAAGCCAGACACAAAAAGTCAAATACCATATGAACCCACTAATATGAATTAAATATGATGAGCAAATTCATGGAGTTAATAGCTAAAAGATCAGTCATCAGAAGATAGAATGAGAATAGTGAATGAGGATCAGTAGAATAATTTCTGCAGAATTGGTAATAAGATTAATTGTCAATGTTTGGAATTGGAAAGCAGTGATGACAGAACATTAGAGTGAATATCATTAGCAGCATCATTATGGAGGTATGCTTGTCTTTGATAGAGAAATTTAAAGAGGTGTGTTTCACTACAAGGAAAGCTGAAGGATGAACCATGGGGCTGTATACCATAGAGAACCATATTGCAGAGGATGCTTGTGTTCAACAGTAAAAATATAAGAATTTTCTTCAATTAATTAAAATAAATGTATATTAATATTATGAGATATTAATAATAGGTAGAATCTGAGCTAAAATGCACCTAAGCAAATTATGGCTATAGCAAATAGTAATATATTGATATTTTTCATATTTTTTAAGAAAACATAAAGAATAAATATGGCCATGAATTTAGGGTAATTGCTTCAAAATTTCTCTATAACATGTTTGTTTAATCAAAGTGCTCTGCAACAACTTTATAGATCTGTGCTGCCCAAAATGGTGGCTACTAGCCACATGTGCCTAGTGGTCACTTGAATTGTGGCTTGTGTTACGGAGGAACTGCTTTTTTATTTTATGTAAATTTTTATATATTAAATTTTGCAAATAAAGCACTGTAAAAAATACAAATCCTGCTGAAACTCTTGCAAAAATTTAAACACGGAGGAATATTATCTAATTAATTATATCAAGCCAACATAACACAAATTCCCAAGTCAAATAAATATACTACAAGAAAAGAAATTACAGTCTGATCTCTCTAATGAATATAGATGCAAATGTCCTCAACAAAATATTTGCAAACTGAATCCAACAGCATCTTAAAATAATTATGCCTCCTGATCAAGTGGGTTTTATCTCAGGTATGCAAATGTGGATCAACTCAAGTAAATCAATTCATGTAATACAGTATTAACAAAAAGGAGAAAAATCACATGATTTTCCCAAATGATGCAGTAAAGCTATTTAACAAAATCCAGCATCCTGTCTTTATTAAAAACACTGTTCTTTCAGGATCTATAATAAAGCTACATTAGTAGTATAAGGTATTGATAGTGGAATGATATATGGGGAAAACTGCACCTAAAGACTACTTCTATGGGATATGAATGTATTCATGTTATTATAGACATGTTTTCTCAATAAATAGAGACCCACACAGTAGCTAACAAAATTTCAAACTTCCATTCTAGAGAAATCCCAAAATTTTTTTCAAATTAAATGGCAAAATTCTCTGAAATGCATAATCAGTGCTTAACAAAAGAAAACAGGCCAAGATGCTAAGCCTTTGATATTAATGCCTGTACTTTTGAACCTTTTTCCTGTAAAAATGAAACAGCATGATTATAATTAATGCCTATGTTTTACCTCCTGAAGAACTTTTTGTTACTGAAATGTGGACTCTATCTAAGCCAAACTCTACAAACTAACTCAATACCTTCCTCCCAACATGGGACATGTCCCCTGGAGATGAGCCTCTCTGATACAGAGGGATTATTACCAAGCATTAACAAGCAATACATTTGGAAAAATACCTTAATCAAAAAGGGGAAACATTCAATTAAAACAAAGAATTTTTATGCATAAGAGATTTCAAACTTAGTCAGAAAGTCATTCTAGAAGTTATGCTCATAGAGTTTTCAGGCAGATTTCACTAACTGCTACAGTAAACAAAGCCTCAAACAAGAGTGCCTTCAAGGGTTCTAAGGATGTCTGGACACCAGAGGCAAGGAACCTAGCCTCTTGAAATCAACACTCACTTGATGACCCCTAT